>CAUYON010054690.1:0-12018 GCA_963573935.1 Arctocebus calabarensis
AAAGATATAAACATAGTTGTACACCATGGAATACTATGCAGCCTTAAAGAAAGATGGAGACTTTACCTCTTTCATGTTTACATGGATGGAGCTGGAACATATTCTTCTTAGCAAAGTATCTCAAGAATGGAAAAAAAGTATTCAATGTACTCAGTCTTACTTTGAAGCTAATTTATAGCTTTCATATGAAGGCTAAAACCCAATTATAGCACAGGAATACAGGGAAGAGGGAAAGGGGGGAACGGAGGGGGGAGGATGGGTGGAGGGAGGGCAATTGGTGGGAGCACACCTACGGTGCATCTTAGAAGGGTACTGGTGAAACTTATTAAAGGTAGAGTATCAATGTCTTCATATAGTGATTAAGAAAATGCCATGAAGGCTATGTTTAACAGTTCGACCAAAATATTTCAGAATGTATATGAAGTCAGCACATTGTGCCCCATGATTGCACTAATGTACACAATTATGATTTAATAAAATTATAAAAAAAAATCAAGTTATCAAGTCCTTGGATTTGGCCAACTTGAGGAATTCTTGAAGCTGTGACACCATCCTAAGAGGTTTAGTCATAGTCACAGAACTTTCGGCCAAGTAAGCCCTGATCTGGTCACAAGGAACCAGATCAGAGACCACAGTCCCAGTCCCAGGCAGCCCTGCAAGTCTAAGCAGACCTGTAAGGAGTCCTGGTTCAGGAAGTGTCTGTATTGGTTGGATGGGCTCAGCCAACCCGCATACCAACTGCATGACCTTGGACACACTGTGTATCCTCTGAGTTCCTTCTTCACAGGGTGGTCATAAGGATATAATTTATGTCAATTACGCAGCACAGCACCTGACATGTATTAGCCCCTCTACCTTCTACTTTTGGGTAGCTGTGGTTACTGTTAACGGCAGTATGTGAAGAAATGGGAGAGAGAAAACAGAAGGCAAAAACAGAAGAGACACGGATAGGACAACACACAGGATCAGTTGTCTCTGGGTGAAGCTCCTCCTTCCCAGCTGTAGGTGTTGGAATGGGGCTCCACCCCCTTCTCCAGCCAGAGCCATGTGACACAGCCCCAAGCCAATCAGAAGCCACTTTCTCAGCCATTGTGATTGGTCCAGAGGTGGGCACATGAACAAAGTCAGCCTGCCCATGCTGCTGGAGTTGTATCCTGCAGATGCCAAGATTGCCCCTTCTCTGGGATCTGTGAAAAATCAAGCCACATCAACCCTTCTGTGTTTTTGTGAGGTCCCTTGGAAATGTGCTGCAAGGTCGTGGGAAAAGGTCACACTGCCAAGCAAGTGGCTTTCCACCATATTGCTGTCACCAGCCCATAACTTCCTCCTTTTCCCTCTTGTCATTCCCCTCCTCCCTATGACCCTGGAAATCTACCCAGGTGCTTCCAAGAATAACCCTCAGCCCCAACATCGACCAAAGTGTTTTCCCAACAAAAACAGCTTTCTTTTTGGAAGAGCAGCTCTAATTGAACCAGATACGCTCTGTCTCTTTGTAAGTTAAGTGCAAGGCAAGCCCTCCATCAGCCGAAATCATTATTGTCACTGGCGTTCCTGGGCAGGAGGGTTCATAAGATCAATGTATCTATTGCCAACCCCCCTCATTTTGCTGATACTTTGCTCCCACCCCTGCAATCAACATTCCAGGCAAAGGGAAAAAAAGCTTTTCCACCCTGGCCCCTGCAGCCAAAGCCAAAGAGATTGTGATACCCAGCCACCTCGTTGGACTTAGGGTATGCAGAGCTTTGCTGCCACCAAAGGTTAAACGCTCTGAGTGAGAACTGGAATTAATGACATAGCAATTTCCTACACCCACCATGGATTCCTCCTGCTAGTTAATAGAGTGGCTTGTTTGAACTGTTTACCCATTCACTGATGGCTAGGGACCTGCCTCTCCCCCCTGCCAGCCCTTCCCTTTCTAGGAAAAGACAAGTTCAGCCTATTGGATTCTGATACATCATCCTGGCAGCAGACTTCAATAGAAAGAGACAGATGTGAGAACAGAGCAGGAAGCCCCAAACCTCCAACCCCTTCCTCCTCTTCTCAGCAAATCTACTCAGCCCCCCACCCTCACCCAGGGAAGCTGAGAGTTCATTATGAACAGCAGCCAAGAATCAATAAATACATGGCTGAGATTTCAGTCACCTACTGTGGCTATCCTCTCCAGCAACAAAGTGATTGCACAGCCCCAGACTGGGCAGCGGAGGCTTGAGGGTCAGAGATGAGTGGCAGGGAACTCAAAGAAGCTCTTCAGCCAGAATGATCTTTTTATAAAGCAAATTTGATCATGTCAAACATCTCCACCTCTCTTAAAACTCTTCAGTGGCTCCCCACTGTTTCTAGAATGAAAGCCAAAATATTTACCATGGCTTGCAAGATTCTATGGGGTCTGGCCCCTGCTGACCTCTCTGATTTTGTATCCAAACATGCCCCCCTCATTCTCAACTACTCTGACCACACTCATCAACTTTCTTTCAGTTGCTTAATGGGTCTCCAGAGCTCAGATTTAGCTTTAGCTTGCAATATCACCTCTTCAATCTGCAACAAATCCTGCTATAATCTAATTTTATAGCCTCTCATAATTGTCCTTCATCACGTTCTTCCTAGCTTGCAGGTTTATATTTGTATACACATGTATGTGTATAAAGTGATTAGAATGGTGCTCTCTTTGCCCGCTGTTACACAGCTGTGTGTTTTGATCTCCAAGTATCCCCAGTTTCTAGCACAACACCTGACACAGAACAAAAATCCTGTAGACATTTGCGGAATGAATGTGTGAATGAACAAGTTACACGTAGGACATATTCCAAGAACTAGAAACTGTTCGAGGTAGGAGGGAGTTAAAGCAGCGAACATGTGGAACAGGATTGTGGAAGAGACAAGAAAGTTATATGAAATAGATCCTAGAAAAACCATTATTCAGCACCTTCTGTATTCCAGGAACTGTTCTAGGTAGTGGGGATACAAGCAACGAATAAAACAGACAACAATTCTTTGCTTTTATAGAACTTACATTGAGGCCATTCCTCTCTGGTGTGGCAGGACACCCACAAAGCAATATTCCACGTAGAGTATCTCCATTTGTAGTGTTATTCTAAACCGTGGCAAAAATAAGCAGGTGTAAGCTGCCTCCCATGGGCAACCTCCAAGCTGGGCCTTCACCCATGAGAAAGCCAAAGTAAACACTTCAACACTCCCCCAAAATAAATCCACTCCACATCTGATTGGTAAGAACTGGATGGTTTCCTCCAGATTGAGTATAAGGATAGGGAAGAAGGATTAAATTCCATACCATCTAATTTGAAACACCATTGATTGCCTCCATTAAACACCTCTACTCTTTTCATCAAGTTCTTCACCCCTACCAGCCACTTCATCCTGCTTCTCTCTCTCCTCTATTGCCTCTAAAAATTCTTCTCCTAAACAATTCAGCATTTATCTTTCACTTGAAAATGTGCCTGTCAGTGACCATCTACCATTTCTCAAACATGCCCCTTGGTTTATGCTGTCGCATCAACACTGATGTGATTTGGGAAACCTCTTATGAAGGGTTTGAGTTTACCAGTGGGCCCAGCCCTCTGGGTGGGAGTTGCTGTTATGTGGGGACTTATTCCTCATGCTAAAGATTCTGGGCTTTGTCCAAAAAGTCGTGTGAAATACACAATGTGCTCAGCAGATTCTGCTCCACTGCACCTGAGATTTTACCTCAGCTGCCGGGAAGAATCCAAATGCAGTTGGGAGTGTCCTTCTCTAGTCCAGCTGCACAGAAGACCATGGGGGTTGCATGGAAAGGGAGCAGCTGTAGCTGCTTAAAGCATATTAGACACACCACCCTACAGGTGTCTTCCTGGAAGACGTAGAGCTGAGGTCACTTAGGGATGAATGCTTCTCTAAGCTAAAACCAAAAGTCTGCTTCACATAGGAGGAGGATATGGTTGTGTCCTTGAAAAAAGTCTATAAAGTACAATAGCTCTTAAAATACTTTCTCTCTGATATCCTCTCATGACTGATACCTGCAGCCAGGGTTCAGCCTGCCAGTGACATGCTTCACATTAGAGCCTGGAGTTGTGCAGTGCAATAACCCTGCCTCGCATATCTTGGATCCAACCTCCTGTGGCAAGGACCAGGGGGCCCAGTGAGTTATTTATTAATAATAATAACGCAAAAAATAATACTCACAACTACCATTTATTGAGCACTTACTTACCAAGGCAATCACTTGACATACACTATCTCAGTTAAGCCCCCACAATAATCAGATGAGATGGAGAATAGTATTACCATTTGACAGATGAGAAAACCACAGCTTAGATCTGCCTTTAAGTTCTATATTCCCATTTAAAAGCTGTGGGATGTTGAGTAATTACTTGCTTAACCTTCCTGCTGCAACTTTTATTGACTTGAGATGCATGCAAAGTCTTCCTTGGAAATACATCCTCCATCCTTATTCCCATGCCTCCTAACCAACCTCAAGGTGACTCTTAGACAATTCTCTAGGAAGGAGTGGCAGCTGTGTCATCCACTAGGGAAATTATGAACGTGGGCAACTATGCAGGGTCTTGCAGAAACCTCTCTTCTCCTGGCTGGTGGCAGGGATTTCACCTCTGCATTATTTAAAAACTTCCATGACTCCCCAAGTGAAGATCTTAAAAGGCAAATCTGACTCCATCTCTTGTCCAATTCAAAACCACCATTGGCTTTCTTTCAACTCTAGAACTCACTGGTAGCCAGCAATAAAAATGAAATACAGCAAACATTTGCAGAGGGAAAAGATAAGGGCAGAGAGAATTTAATGTTAGCTTATGGGAGTAAGACTTTTGGTAGCAAGGGGCGAAAAAGAAGTTGAATTCAATGAGTATCATCCCCAAAGAACAATTTAGTGAGAGCATGGGGTAGATTTGGCTCCAGGTACTACTAGAACCAGGAGCTCAAATGCTGCCAGGCCTCTCTAGCTCTCATTTCTTTTCTCAATGACACAGGCATATCCTCCTATGGGAAGCAGACATTTGATTTTAGCATAGAAATGTGTTCATCCCTAAGTGACCTCAGCTCTACGTCTTCCAGGAAGACACCTGTAGGGTGATGTTTCTAATATGCTTAAAGCTGCCTGCAGGTTCTTTGAAGCTACAGCTTCTCCCTTTCCATGCAACCCTCATGGTCCTCTATGTAGCTGAACCAGAGAAGGACATTCCCCTACAGAAGACTGCTGTTATCTTTCCCTTTCTTGTGGGCCCTCACCCAGTGGAAGCATGACTGTGGCAGCTCTGTCTATATCACCTTCATTGGAGCAGGTGACCAAGACAGGAAAGTTCTATATCTTTAGACTAAGTTGAAGA
Organism: Arctocebus calabarensis; assembly: GCA_963573935.1. Taxonomy (NCBI): domain Eukaryota; kingdom Metazoa; phylum Chordata; class Mammalia; order Primates; family Lorisidae; genus Arctocebus; species Arctocebus calabarensis. The sequence goes on from CAUYON010054690.1 coordinate 5,334, forward strand.
ATTTGCAGAATTTTCAGAAAATAATTTGGCTGGACCCTCCTCCCACCCCCTACACACAAAAGCCTCCTGTAGTAATCAGGAACATTTTAGGCTCCACAGATACAACACAATCCCATTATAACAGTGGCTTAAAACTAATAAACTATTTTTCTTCCACTTAATAATTCAGAGGTAAGCAGGCCCGGTTTGGTGAGGTGACTCTATTTTGTCCTAAACCCAGGTTCCTTCCATCTTTTTGCTCTGCCATGCATATTGGTCTCACCTGCTTGGCCTGAGAATACTCACTAACACATCTGCCATCCCACCAATAGAAAGAGGAAAGGTGAGTGAACAAAGCAATACTTCTCTGTAAGGGCACAACTGAAAAGTCATATGCAGTATATCAATTCAATTCTACTCACATCCCCTTGGTCAGTCTGTAGTCCCATGGCCATACATTGTTGCAGAGGAAGCTGGGCAAAGTAGTCTTTAATGTAGATGTGTCATTCGGTGACACACGAAAGACTAGGGGCTCTACTTATACAGTAGAGAAAGGGGAGGTTGTACATCTTGAATTAATGGCAGCTCTACCACAGCCACCCAAGAATGAGAAGGTTCTAGAAACAAAACACAGAATACTGCTTAGAACATGGAACATGTTCTATCTCTCCATCACTCTTCTCTGCCTTTGTTGGGTGTCTGCTTCATTATTCTCCTTCTTTTCTGCTTTCTGTGCCCCTTCATGCCCAGAGCAGGTAGACTATGACCACTTCATCATTTCTAGGATTATAAGATACAGGGAAGTAAAACAAGACCAGCTAGCCCTTCAACACAAAGGGAACTTGGAATGAGCATTCTCTGCTGTTGAGTTACGATTTAACCCTGATCAAGAAAAGGGCAAATAAGAACATAACAAGGCCAAGGTATTAGGTTGCACGAAAAAATGTAGAGTTATCTTAATAAGAAGAATATTAAATTCTCATGAATATGAGAAAGATATGTATGTGGCAGGGGTATGTTTGGGAAGTAAATTAATTCTTAGGATGATGTGGTGACATCAGTTTCATTTTAAATACTCTGGAGAACAACCAGCCACAGACACGCATAGTAGAAGGAGAAGCCCCGATCTATCCTTTTCCAGGAGAAAAGAGGTCCCCACAGCCCAGCCAGCTGGCCCCAAGTTGGAGCTGCTCTCAACAGGCATCAGCAACTAAGGGGCAAGAGAGGAGCTCCCAACTGTCTGTTACCTGAGACTACTAAAGTTGCCAGATTCCAGAAATGATTGGTATGTCTAGAGACCTCATTATTCCGGGGGAGTGGGAAGTGGATTTGAAAACAGATGGGAAAGAGAGAGGGTGAGTGTACTCTTGGTCGGGGGGAGGCAAATGGAGAGGATGTGGGAAGGGTGAGGGAGAAGGAAAAGCGTTAGCCAAGGAGGAAACATCCACATGAGACCCACTTCAATATCACACTCTGAATGCTGCCCATGGTCAAGGTGATCAGACTAAGGCCCAGCTGTCCCCAGTACTATATAATTTGGGACACAAGACCTAAACCCTACAGACAGAGTTGCCATTTAAACTGAATCTTTGAGTGAAAAACTGCACAAACTTCCTTCAGAGCCAGTATGTGTGTATTTGGGAAAAGCAGGCAAGTTATTTCCATAATAGGGAGGGAAATATCCCATCACCACCACCAGGCACCTGAACATCTCCATCATGAACTGGGAGATGGCAGGAGGGGCCTACATGGGGGCCTGTTGAGAAGATAAAGGATCATCTGCAGACCACAAACCAGATGCCTGCATGGTTAGAACTTTAGCCAGAGACCCGCTGTATTTCTTTGCTGGTTGTCACAACAGAGCAAACTAGATGGCTTAAACAATAATTATTTTCTCACAATTCTAGAAGCCAGAAGTCCAAGATCAGGGCATCAACAGGATTGGCTTCTTCCGAAGCCCCTCTCCTCGCCTTGCCGGCGACCACCTTCTCTCCCTCTTCACGTGATACTTTCTGCATGTGTGCCTGTGTCCTCATCTCCTCTTATAAGGACACCGGGCCACCTGATGAGGGCCCACCCAGGTGACCTCTTCTTAAGTACTGCTTTAAAGACCCCATTTCTCAAGAGACACTGAGGTTAAGACTAAGGGTAAACTCAACATGTGAGTTTTGGAAACACACAATTCAGCCTGTAACCGTCAGAATAAGAAGCCAAAAAGGGAGTTAAAGATGTGATTTCAAACGTCAACTATGAGGCACAAGAAGAGATTTCACTCTTCTCTTTCTCAGCTTCAAGGATAAATCCTAGGGGAAAAGACTTGGGGTCAGTCCAGTTGAGGGTAGATGTCCATTCCTGCCCTGTGCCTAAGGGCTTAATGTGGGCTTAATCTCACAAACACAAATGCCAAGACTCTGCCAGGGATGGTGGTAGCAGCTCCCTGACTGCGGGCTGAGCAGACGCTTCATCTCACCTGTGAGAATAAACCACACTCCTCAGTAGGACACAAGGAATCCTTCACAACCCGCCCTCTCCATCCCTACCTCCCCTGACACCCCTACAGAAACTCCACCCTTCATCCATGCCAACTTCACCTCACCACACTATTTCAGGCCTCCAGGGCTCTGTGCAGCAGTTGGAGTTCAGAGAGGTGACTGACTTGCCACTCAAAATCACAGAGGTTAATGAAAATCACGAGGTGGGAGGCGAGTGTCTCATCCCAGGCACAGATGGGCCACTCTCCCTCTCTCATTCAGGGGAGAGCGTGAAGCAGACTTTGAAAGCTTGCCTTCCTTGCCATTACAATTTGTTTTGTTTTTTCCCTCAGCCTAGAAAGGCTTTCCTCTCCACCCACTCTGTCTGCCTGAAAAGTTCCCACTTCAATTTACATTTCAAAGCCCAACTGCAGAATTTCCTTAGGAAAATTTTTCCTGAGCTCCCATAGAGTCTGTCTTCCTCCTTTGTTACTCTCTTGTCTTGTTATGTACCCCTAAGAACACTCTGTCACAATTTTTGTTAGATTGTCTTTCTCTTGAAGTCCACTGCGTGTTCCAGGGGAGCAGAGTAAACTTACCCTACCCGCTCCAAAGTCTAGCACAGGGCTTGTGTGGTCTGCAATAATTTTGTGCCTCTCAGTAATGGATAAGTGAATATTATCATCAACTGGGCACAATGGGTTATAATAGTTTATGTATAAAACACAATTCTTGCCCTTTAGGAAAATCCAAGTGACTCAGGAAGCCATAAACATGAATAATGATCATGGGAAGATATAAGATATAAACCAAGGACTAAGGAAGTGCAGACAATTGCCATTTAAACTGGGAGAATTGCAGAATGCTTGTGGTTGACTTGAGGAGTTGATGGTCTCATTCGGAACAAGAGCAACTTCTCTACCCAGAAGGCTGCTGGCTATCCAGGATAGTTACAAAGGCTGAGTAGGAGTCTGCAGGAGATGTTAGCATGGAGTGGGAGTTGGAAAGAGGAGATCAAATTGAGGAAAGAGTAGGAATCAGACCTGGAGAAGGATGGCCAGGCATGGTGGCTTGTGTCTGTAATCCTGGCACTCTGGGAGGCTAAGGCAGGAGGATATCTTGAGCTCCGGAGTTCAAGACTAGCCTAAGGAAGAGCAAGACCCCTTCTCTACTAAAAAAAAATAGGTGTGCATTGTGGCAGGCACCTGTAGTCCCAACTACTCAAGAGGCTAAGACAAGAGAAATGCCTGAGCCCAAGAATTTGAGGTTTCTGTGAGATCTGACACCACAGCACTCCACCCCAAATGACAGAGTGAGACTGTGTCTCAAGAAAAAAAAAAAAGCATGGAGAAGGAACCGTGCCAGGCTTGCAGATGCAACATGGAGTGGTTATAGGGACACCTGGGCTGAGGATACCAGATGGGGCAGCATCATTCAGTGTTCTGAGAAAAGTAGTAACCCACCATGCCTGGAACAAGCCAGGTAAAAAACATTGCATTGCTCTTGTTCCTAATGAGACCACCAACTCCTCAAGTCAACCACAAGCGACATGGCATCTCCTGCCCTCCCTCCACAGACTTTCTTAGGAAAGAGAGAACAATGATTGGGGTTGTGACCAGTCTTAGAGTCAAAGAAGGCAAGCCCTCAGAGTCTGCTTCACTCTCTCCCCTAAATGAGAGAGAGGGAGAGTGGCCCATCTGTGTCTGGGATGAGACACTCGCCTCCCACCTCATGCTTTTTATTAACCTCTGTGATTTCAAGTGGCAAGTCAGTCACCTCTCTGAGCTCTAATTGCTTAACTGAGAAAAGGTGATGATGCCTCTACAGGACTCTTGCGAGGATTAAAGCTAACTTGGGTCAAATGTCTAACACATGACTGATGACTAACACAGTCAACAGTGGCCATTACAATTTGTTTTGGTTTTCTTTTAATAAAAACATGCTTTTCTTAGCTCCTCTGTCTTAGAACTGAGAGTTCCTGGAGAAGATTCGTGGCCCATACTGTCCGCATATAGCTGTGCTTAATAAACATGTGTTTCATTAATGATTGTCTAGAATCCTAATTTTCAGACCAAGAGATATTTTAAAAATCAGCTAGTCCAAGCCTCCTATCTACACACCGAGGAAACAGGCTCAGAGGAGATAAAACTGGTAGTTTAGAGCCTGTATGTTCATTTTGACTCCACCGTGTGTAATTATACCTGTTGGTTAGCCTTGCTTACCCAGTTTCCTTGCTGATAAAATGTGGGTAGGCTTAGTAGCTATTTTATTGGATTTTCAGAAGGATTAAATGAGTAAATACACAGGAAGCATTAAAACTAGTATCTGGCACATAATAACCATCGATAAATGTTAGTGACTCTATTACTCTGAAGGTGATGGGCCCAAGGCCACATAACCAGTTAGAAGTTGGCACCCCCACTGCCTCTGATGGGATCAACAGCTCCTTATATTAGTTTCTAGGGTGCAGAATTCACATAGAGCGTCCATATCCTGACAAGGCACAAGCTGACCACAATCCCTGGAGAGAACGTCCCAGCCAATCTGATCATCTGCTACACCAAGGTCTTGACCAGCTTGGAGTCTCACCCTCTCTCTTAGCACCTTCTCCTCTTAAACAACATTCTAAACACGCTGAGCTTCTTCCTCTCTATTATTTAGATCAGTAGCTCTCACCTGGGGCAGGTTTGCCTCCAGAGGACATTTGGTAATATCAGGAGACATGTTCAATTGTCTAAATTGAGGTGGAGGAGATGCTATTGACAGCTAGTAGGTAGAGAACAAAGATGTTGGTGAACACCTTACAACGCACAAGACACCTGCCACAACAAAGAATTATTCAGTCCAGGCTGTCACCATGTGGGAAGACTCCAATGTAGATGTATATGCATTCAGGTACAAGAGTGTATCTGCTCCACATCTCTCTACAGATTAGCAGGCTGTAGAGAAAAAGTAGCTTTGGCACTAGAGAGATTGAGGTTCAAATTCCAGTACTGCCGCTTACTAGCTGTGTGACCTTGGACATGATACTTTACTTCTCTGAGCCTCAATTTCCTTGTCTGTTATCTAGAGATAATTATGCTGTAGTGAAGCTTTGTTGATGATACACAGAGAGCAACTGGAAAGTACTAAAGACATAAAGGGCAGATAGTAGGTGGTAATCACTATTACCCCCTCCTTTTTATAAGATATGCGAAAGGTGGATACTTGACATTGGTGGTGGGGGATGAGCCAGGGGGCTGACAGGAGATAGATTAATGGATGCTAATGGATTGGATAGAGCCAAAGAAGGGACCAAGGCAAGAGATGGGAAATAGGCCAACATGAGTAGGAAGCAATGGAGGCAGAGACGGTAGAGACAGTTTAAGAAATATCATTCACTTGTTTCAAAATGTTATAGGCCAGGCTTTATGGTAGGCATCATTCATTAATTCATTCAGTAAAAATATAGTGAACACCTACTATGAACTAAGCACTCTGATAGATACCACCAACACATGTTAGTCATTGTTCATGTCTCTACTTAGTCTGCAGTTATTCAACGTGCACCTGCTCTGAGCCAGATAGTCTGTTGCCATTCCACACACATCATTATTCCCTCTTCTCCTTATTCATTCACTCACTTATTAATTCATTATTTAATTAATTCATTCAACAGTTGTTTGTAAGAACCAACACCATAGCAGAAATTAGGTTAACTTCTGAAAAAAACATTAAAAGCTCTAGGAAGGGAAGCAGTGATGGGTCATGCATGGATCTTCATCTAGGATGGGGACCTCGAAGGGAAGCATATTTTTTTTACTTTTATTTATTTATTTTTTTTATTGAATCATAGCTGTGTACATTAGTTCAAACATGGGGTACAGTGTGGGGGCTTCACATGCAATCTGAGATATTTTATCAACCTGATTGACATACCGTTCATGATATCTCACTCCAGTAAGATTAGCCCACATGATGAAATCCCAAAACCAGAGATGTTGGCGCGGATGTGAAGAAAAGGGAACACTTCTACATTGCTGGTGGGAATGTAAACTAATACATCCATTTTGGAAAGACGTTTGGAGAATACTCAAAGATCAAAAAATAGACTTACCATTTGACCCTATAATTCCTTTACTGGGTATATACCCAGATGACCAAAAATTACAGAACAACAAAGATATCTGTACCAGATTGTTTATAGCAGCCCAATTCATAATCGCTAAGTCATGGAAGAATCCCAAGAGCCCATC
>CAUYON010054691.1:0-15116 GCA_963573935.1 Arctocebus calabarensis
AAAAAGTATAATTAAAACATTTAAAACAAAATTGAATTATTCTGAAATAGAACCATTTTTGAAGTTACATATTAAGTATAAATAATATTAAATGTAAAAGATATTTGAAAAGATTTTCCAAATTAGATGTGACTTATAGAACACAGAAATACGTATGTAATGTTTTATAAAGTCTCAAGGAAAAAAAATACATGTGCTGGAATAAAAAAGGGGTTCATTGAAGAGTTTTTTCTTTTTCTTTTTTTTTTTTTGACAGAGTCTCACACTGTCACCTTAGGTAGAGTGCCATGGTGTCATAGCGTCATAGCTCACAGCAACCTTAAACTCATGGACTCAAGCAATCCTCTTGCCGCAGCCTCCAAGTAGCTGGGACTGCAGGTACCTACCACAATGCCTAGCTATTTTTTTTAGAGACGGGGTTTCACTCTTGCTTAGGCTAGTCTTGAACTCTTGCAGTCAGGCAGTCCACCCATCTTGGCCTCCTAGAGTGCTAGGATTATAGGAGTGAGCCACATGAAGTAATTATAGAAAAAAAAGGAAAGTATACAGTGTATTTTTCCATTAAAATAGTTTCACTTAACTGGTTCCACCACCATAAACTGGTGCCTTAGAACAAACAAACATTTCTTTTAAAATGTCCTTACTAAAGTTCAAATTCAGCATGAATGTATTTTTAATATTCCCAACAAATAATTAAGGTGAAATATCTTCTTATCCTGAATTTGTGTCATGCTGACTCAACTGAGGAAACAATGACATGTGGCTTCTTAATAATAAACAGTACAAAATAATTTCAATGCATTGCTCATAAAATTCTTGGCAAATGACAAAAAAAAAAAAAAGAAAAACCACCTTGCAGTTTCCTAATAATAACTCACGAATAAGTTTGCACACAGAAATATGAAAATTAAATAAAATCATCAAAATCTCTTTAGCCTTTCCCTAAGTTATATATGTGATATCAGTTAATATACACAATAAAAGAACTTGGTCCACCTCATTCCCTGGGGTAGAATTTGATTTCCTAAGACACAGGCACACAAAGGTGCATGCACACTCAAAATCATTTAAGTCCTGGAACGTCATCTAAGAGGAAGTTTAACAATAGTGATTGCTTATTTTGTAGGTTTTAAAGAAGCTACGGTGCCAGAGAAGACCTTTGAAGTGTGAAAAGACTTCCTCTAACTGAAACCAAAATGTCTTTTATAGATCCTTATCAGCACATCATAGTAAGTCATTTACTGTTTATGGATTCTTTCTGGGAGTGGGAAAAGATAAGTTTCTTTGTATTGCTGGTGGTGGCAGTAAAGTGAAACTCTGTGACAATCCCTGGGTTTGTTATAAAACTCATGAACTTAATGTGGTACAGATAGGCTACAGTCCATAATAAAACTAATTCATCTTTCTTTTTTTCATTACTGTAAGTTTCCAGAAAAGAGGGACTTTGAGGGAAAAAAAAAAATCCCAAAACATCTTTCACAAAAATGAACTTCCATGGAATAATTGTACTGATTTTTCCGTGAAACAGAAGTAGCAATAATAGCAGCAATTATTAGCTTGTATAGGCTCTTCACGTAACTCGGTTGAAAGAAGAATAACGGATTAAAAACAGTTCTGAGTTCAGGGCTATATTTTGATAAGCATTTCCAGAGTAATTAATTCTGTAAACTTTCCCTTTGTTAGACATGTTTAAACAAATCATGCATTAGTGTGTAGAAAAAAGTTATGTCATTAAAATTTTAGCATGTAGTTTTCCAAACTCATTGGAAGTGTACATTCTCACTCTGATAAAAAGAAGGAGAGATTTCCTGGTTGAATTCAGCACTTGAGACCCAGTTAGGTTTATATGAACTAGAAGTAGGTTTTATGGATATTAAGTAATAATACATAGCTTCATTTTAACCTAAAATGAAACACTGTTCTCTTACCTTGAATACTTGTCCAGCTACCATCTTCTACCATGCCCTGCTTTGACAGCAATTCTTTGTGGTACCTCCTTCTCCTCTATTCACGATTCGGTCATTGAACTGGGCTGTGCCCTTCCACTTTACCAAATGGTCTTCTCAAATGCCTTCTATGGGGCCAGATCCAGTGGCTTCCTCGGTTCCCCTAACCCTTCCAGCCTACTGTGCTGGGCATTCTCCTCTTCCCAAAGCTCTTCTCAGATTTCTTTGGTTCCTTTTCTTCTGTTTTCTTTTGGATGGTTACCTCTTAGTTTTCTTTTACAAGCTAGTCTACCTGTTTGACTATCTTATTTTTTTTTAATTGAGTTTCAACATATGAAAATTGTATAAATCTTAATTGTTAAATTTGATGGATTTTTTTACATATGAATCTATCACCCAGATAAAAATACCCAATCAATAAACTCCACCCAAATGTAACCAGTATCTTATCTCTATTAACATGAGTAAGTTGGTGGCGCCTGTAGCTCAAGAGGCTAAGGCGCCAGCCCCAAACACCAGAACTGGCTAGCCTGGGCCTGCCACACAACAGTGACAACTACAACCAAAAAATAGCCGGGCGTTGTGGCAGGTGCCTGTGGTCCCAGCTGCTTGGGAGGCTGAAGCAAGAAAATCACTTAAGCCCAGGAGTTGGAGGTTTCTGTGAGCTATGATGACACAGTACTCTACCCAGGGCGATGACTTGAGGCTCTGCCTCAAAAAAAAAATCAAACTGGATATCTTGAATCTCAAAACTGGAAACTTTTGTTGCAAATTTTGTTACCTAAAGCAAAAATTATTTAGGCTATCTTAAATGTAGAGTCTTAATATGATGAAGCATGAAAAGCTCCCACATACTTGTATCCAGTTTTTCTTTACCTTCTCCAACATCAGACTTAGACGCTCAGTAAGTATTCTTAATTTTAGCGCTATTAAATGAAAAGATCCCAAGAACTTTATAGTTTTCTTCGTTACTGTTCTTGGTGTGTGTATATGTATTAAAAAAAAAAAGAACCACAAATTCACACGTACATGTGTGAATTGTTTAATGACAAAATTCTCTGCTCTGGTTTTCACAGAAAGATCTTTTTCAAATATGTAAGTGAGCACATCTAACGCAGAGTAATATTGGTATGAAGGACAAGATGGGAGGAAATCCAGCCGGCTAAGTAGTAATGAGTAGAAGGTGCCAAACAGGCTAACACAATTTTTTGCTGCCTCCAGGCACAGTAAACTGGACTCCTTTTCACTACACCTGTGATGGAGGGACATGTTGGGAAATCCTGTGGGCTGATGCAGCAATTTGCAGCCAGCAAGCTCTTTTGCTTCCAATTTTTAAAGAAGGTGTTAAAAAATAGAGTGATAAATGTAAGAATAGAATTTAGTCCCCAGAATGGAGAGGTCTATTTCAATCTTAAGGATATTTGTACCTTCCAGAATTCATTCAAGATTTTTGGACCAGGGAGGCATCAACTTTATACAGAGAAGTCAAATATAAAATATTAAAAAAATTTTCCATCTTTTCACTCTGAAAATATGAGTCACATCCCTGAACTAAAAAAAAAAATCCACTCCCCTTTCTTGCATCTATTGGCTATGGATGTCCGCTGCCCACATTCACAGGAACTAAGGTAGTCTTTATGTTAGGTATGGTCAACCACATGGGTAGGCTGTCTACTAAATGAAATATAAGAGCTTAAAAAAAATCTTTGTAGAATGACTGAAATTTTACCCAAAACATAGAAAGGTATTATTCCAGATTATTACAGTAATGTAGGAAAAACCCCACCACTGGATAAGTAATCAAAGAGCTAGTGTTCTAGTCTTACCAGTTACGTGCTGAGAAACACACAAACTTTCGAGGTTTAGCTGCATCATCTGGAAAACAAGGTATGAATAGTACCTGGTGTGTCTGCTTCAGAGAACCTTTTTACATAATAAATTGCTTTGGGCACAAAATTATCCCTTGGAAACAAAGTCAAGTATTTTCAGAAAGGTCAGATGGAGAGATGTTGCTATGAAAATCAAATCAGAAATATAAATGTGGCAAAACTATTGTTACAAAACAGCACTGTGCTTGAATTGACAATGAGTTTTATGGCAAATAATTTAATTTTGAATTAAATTTAAATTAATTTTAATTTACTAGCAGAATGTATTTATTTCTTATTTTTTTGTTAAGACATAACTGTGTATATTGATGCATTTATGGGGTAAATGTGCTGATTTGATATACAATGTGGAAAGCTTACATCAAACTTAACATAACCATCACCTCGCTTACTTATTTGTTGTGGTAAGACAACAAATACTCCACTCTTAACAGTTTCGAAATGTACCATTGCATTGTGCACATTAGGGGAAGTCTCACCAAATATCCTCCTTCCTCCCAGCTTCTCTCCTCTCTCCCTCTTCTTCCTTCTTTCTGGACTTATAGTTTTTTTTTTTTATCATTTGTATGAATGTGTAGGTGATTACATATTGGTTTCTTGTATTGAGTACATTGTACGTTTTTTCTTAAATTCTTGAGATATTTTACAAAGGAGAATATATTCCCAGTCCATTCAGGTAAAGTCTCCATCTCTTTTATGGCTGCATAGTAGTCCATGGTGTACATATACACAATTTATTAATCCATTCATGGGTCATTCGGCACTTGGGCTGCTTCCATGACTTGGCAATTATGAATTGGGCTGCAATGAACATTCGATGAAATTGTCTTTGTTGTAAAATGATTTTTGATCATTAGGGTATATGCCTAGTAGAGGAATTGCAGGATCGAACAGCAGGTCTACTTTTAATTCCTTGAGTATTCTCCAAAATTCTTCTCCAAAAGGAATGTGTTAGCTTGCATTCCCACCAGCAGTTTAGAAGTGTTCCCTTCTTTCCACATTCGTGCCAACATCTGTAGTTTTGTGATTTTGTGATGTGGGCTAATCTTAACTGGAGTTAGATGATATCGCAAAGCAGTTTTGATTTGCTTTTCTCTGATGATTAAAGATGACGAGCATTTTTTCATGTGTTTGTAGGCCATGCGCCTGTCTTTGTCAGATAAGCTGCTGTTTAAGTCTCTTGCCCACAAAGTAATGGGGTTATTTGTTCTTTTGTTATGGATTAATTTGAGTTCTCTGTGGATTCTAGTTATCAGACCTTTGTCAGAAATATAACCTGCAAATATCTTCTCCTATTCTGAAGGCTGTCTGTTTGTTTTAGTTACTATGCTCTTAACTGTGCAGAGCTTTTTAGTTTGATCAGATCCTAGTAATATATTTTTCGTGTTGCTTCAATTGCCAAAGTGGGTCCTCCTCACAAAATATTCTCCCAGGTTGATTTCTTCAAGTGTTTTCCCTTCACTGTCTTGTAGTATTTTTATAGTTTTATGTCTTTTTTTTTTTAAGACAGAGCCTCAAGCTGTCACCCTGGATAGAGTGCTGTGGCATCGCAGCTCACAGCAATCTCCAATTCCTGGGCTTAAGTGAGTCTCTTGCCTCCGCCTCCCAAGTAGCTGGGACTACAGGTGCCCATCACAACGCCCGGCAATTTTTGGTTGCAGCTGTCATTGTTGTTTGGCAGGCCCAGGTTGGATTCGAACCTGCCAGCTCAGGTGTATGTGGCTGGCGCCTTAGCCCATTGAGCCACAGGCACCGAGCCAATATAGTTTCATGTCTTAAGTTTAAATCTTTTACCCAGTGAGAATCAATTTTTATTAATGGTGAAAGGTGGAGGTCCAGTTTCATTCTTTTACAGATCATCAGGCAGGTTAAATAGAGACTCTTTCTCCCAGTGAATGCCTTTATCTAAGGTCAAATGATGGTAAGTGGCTGGGTTCATCTCTTGGTTGTCTATTCTATTCCATAAATCTCCCTCTCTATTTTTGTGCCAGTACCATGTTGTTTTGATCAATAAAGATTTATAGTGTAGCCTGAAGTCTGGTAGTGTAATACCTCCTGATTTATTTTGTTTATATTTCTGAGTACTGTATTGGCTATTTGAGGTTTTTTTTCTTATTCCATATAAAATGAAGTATTATTTTTTCAAGATCTTTAAAGTATGACAATGGTGCTTTAACAGGGATTGCATTAAGTCTGTAAATTGCTTTGGGTAGTACGGACATTATAACACTATTGATTCTTCCCAACCATGAGTGTGGTATGTTTCTCCATTTGTTAATATCTTCTATTTTTTTTTTTCTCAGAGCTTCCTAATTCTCTTTATAGAGATCTTTCATGTCCTATGTTAGGTAAATTCCCAGATATTTCATCTTCTTTGACACTGCTATAAAAGGAATAGAGTCCTTGACTGTATTTTCAGCTTGACTATGGTTGGCATATATAAAAGATACTGATTTTTTAAGTATTGATTTTGTATCCTGGGACAGTGCTGTATCCCTTGATCCCTCTACGAATTTTGTAATTGAGTCTGGGATTTTCCAGGTATAGGATCATATCATCCGCGAGTAAGAGATTCATCTCTTCTGACCCCATCTGGATACCTTTTTTTTTTTGAGACAGAGCCTCAATCTGTCACCCTGGATAGAGTGCTGTGGCATCACAGCTCACAGCAACCTCCAATTCGTGGGTTCAAGTGAGTCTCCTGCCTCTGCCTCCCAAGTAGCTGGGACTACATGCGCCCGCCACAACACCCAGCCATTTTTTGGTTGCAGCTGTCATTGTTGTTTGGCAGGCCCGGGCTGGATTCGAACCTGCCAGCTCAGGTGTATGTGGCTGGTGCCTTGGCTGCTTGAGCCACAGGTGCTGAGCCCCATCTGGATACATTTGATTCCCTTCTCTTGCTCGATTGCCACGGCTGAGGCTAACATTACTATGTTGAATAGCAGTGGAGACAACGGACATCCTTGTCTATTTCCATATATAAGTGGAAATGTTTTCAGTTTTACTCCATTCAATATGATATTGGCTTTGGATTTTGCGGTAGATGGCATCTATCAGGTTCAGAAATGACCCTTCTAAGCCTATTTTCTTAAGTGTTGTGATCATGAAAGGGTGCTGGATATTATCAAAACCTTTTTCTGCATCAATTGAGAGAATCATATGGTCTTTGCTTTTTATTTTATTTGTGTGATGAATTATATTTATGGGTTTACATATGTTGAAATCACCTTGTAACCCTGGGATAAAACCAACTTGATCATGACGTATAATTTTTTTGATGTGTTGTTGAATTCTATTTACTAGGATCTTGTTGAATATTTATGCATTGAAATTCATTCAAGATATTGGTCTATAGTTTTCTTTCTTTGTTGGGTCTTTTCCTGGTTTGGAATCAGGGTGATATTTGCTTCATAGAATATGTTAGGAAGTATTCCTTCTTTATCTATGTTTTGGAAAAGGTTATGTAATATAGGTACTAGTTCCTCTTTAAAGGTTTGGTAGAATTCTGATGTGAAGCCATCTGGTCCTGGATTTTTCTTTTTGGAGAGATTTTGTATAGATGATGGTATTTCAGGGCTTGGTGTAGGCCTATTCAAAATTTCTAATTGTTTCTAGCTAAGTCTAAGAAGTTGGTGGGCTTCCAGGTATTGGTCCATTTCCTTCAGATGATCATATTTCTGAAAATAGAGTTTCTTTGTAGTAATCATTGAGTTTTTTGAATTTCTGAGGTGCCTTTTGTTATTTTTCCTTTATCGTTTCCGAATGATGATATTAGAAATTTTACTTTTATGTTTCTGGTTAGGCTAGCCAAAGGTTTATCAATTTTGTTAATCTTTTCAAAAAAACAACTTTTTGTTTCATTGATCTTCTGAATGATTGTTTTCTTTTCAATTTTGTTTAATTGTGGTCTAATTTTGGTTATATCTTTTATTCTGTTGGGTTTGGGGTGAAATGTTTTTCCTTTTCCAGTTGCTTGAGATGACACATTAAGTTGTTGACCTCCTGTCTTTCTGTTTTCTTTTCTTTTCTTTTTTTTGAGACAGAGCCTCAAGCTGTTGCCCTGGGTAGAGTGCCGTGGCATCACAGTGACAGAAACCTCCAACTCCTGGGCTCAAGTGATTCTCCTGCCTCTGCCTCCCAAGTAGTTGGGACTATAGGTGCCCACCACAACGTCCAGGCTTTTTTTTTTTTTTTTTTTTGGTTGCGGCTGTTGTTGTTTGGAAGGCCTGGATTGGATTCGAACCCACTAGGTCAGGTGTATGTGGCTGGTGCCTTAGCTGCTTGAGCCTCAGGCACCGAGCCTCTTTCTGTTTTCTTGATGAAAGCCTCCAATGCTATAAATTTCACACTTAGGACTGCCTTTGCAGTATCCCATAGGTTTTTATAATTTATGTCTTCCTTGTCCTTTGGTTCTAAAAATTTGGTGATTTCCTTCTTAACATCTTTGACCCAGCTGTCATTCAGCATAAGGTTATTTAGTTTCCATGACTTAGTTTGAGTATGAAGATTGCTTGCTGTTCAGTTCAACTTTTATTCCATGATGGTCTGAGAAGATACAAGGAAAAATTTCTATTCTTTTAAATTTGCTGAGTTAGACATGTGTCCTAAGATATGAGCAATTTTGGAGGATGATCCATTGGCTGATGAGAATATATATTCAGTTTTATGAAGATGAAATCTTCTGTAGATGTCTGTTAAGTCTGTTTGTTCCAGAGTCAAGTTTAAGTCTATTATTTCTTTGTTTAGTTTCTTCTTGGAGTATCTTTCCAGAACTGCCAAAGAAGTGTTAAAGTCTCCAACTATTATAGTACAGGAAGGGTTCATATGGGTTAGGGTTTGCTTTATTAATTGAGGAGCATTCTGGTAGGGTGCATAAATGTTAATTATCAAAATCTCTTTATGTTGAGTGTTTCCCTTGACAAATATGTAGTGCCCATCCTTATCTTTCTTTATCTTTGTTGGTTTAAAGCCTATTGTATCTTCAAATAGAATTGCAACCCCTGCTGTTTTCTGATTTCTATTTGTCTGTGTTATAGATGTCCATCCCTTCACCCTGATTCTATTTTTATCCTTTAAGTTGAAACTATAGTATTTAACAGATATCTGGTCTGAGTTTTTGTATCCAGTGAGCCAACCTATGCCTTTTTAGAGGGCAGTTTAACCCATTCAAATTAATTGAGAGAATTGATAGGGATGGTAGTGTTTTAGGTGTCATGTTTTCAAATGTCCAGTGGATGTTTTTAATCCTTTCACTACTACAGAAGTTGGGTCTTGTTCAATGATTTCTGGGTGAGTTTACTTTTGTGGTAGACCATTGTGCTGGTCATTATGGAACAAGGGTCTGAGAATGGCCTGGAGAGATGGTTTAGTTATGGCAAATTTCCTCAACGTGTATTTGTCTGTGAAGTATTTGATTTTTCCATCATAAATGAAACTCAGTGTAGCTGGATTCAGGATCCTGGGCTGAAAGTTGTTTTGTTTTAGGAGAATGAAGGTCAATGAGCATCCTCTTCTGGCTTGATAGGTTTTGGCTGAGAGATCTGAAATCATTCTAATATTTCTCCCTTTGTAGGTAGTGCTTTTCTTATGCCTAGATGCTTGCAGAATTTTCTCCTTCATATTAACTTTGGCAAAGTTAATTACAATGTGTCTAGGAGATGGTTTATTTGGATTGAGTCTTGGAATTTTGAAATTGTCTACTATCTGAATTTCTGTGTCTCTTGCCATGCTTGGGAAATTCTCCTCCATAATATCTTGAAGTAGAGCGTCTGTGCCTTTACGACCATCCTCTTCTCCTTCAGGAATTCCTATAAAATGAATGTTTTAGCTTTTGGAGTGGTCCTACAAATCTCTCAGGGAATGATCAGTTTTTGCAACTCTCTCAGGGAATGATCAGTTTTTGCTCTTTGAGCATTTGGGAGCATTCAAAAGCTTTGTTTTCAACTCCAGAGATTCTTTCTTCTGCCTGCTCAACTCAATTACTGAGGCATTCTACTGTATTATGAAGCTCCTTGAATACCTTCCTAATTTCCTGCGGCTCTTTTCTCATTATGTCCATATCCTTGGTGATTTTTGTCTTTGAATTCATTGATTTCTTGAGACAACTTTCGAACTACTCTTTGTATTTCTATTTCTATCTTCTCCTCCATTCTATTCATCTTATTTCCCATCCATATTCTGAATTCTATTTCTGACATTTCAGCCATTTGTCTGTGAATGGCATCTTTTGTTTTATCTCCTTTATCATTTCTTGAGGGAGTTTATCTACTCTGATTATTCATGTTGCCAGAGTTCTTCCTCTGGTTCTGCCCCATGAGTATATTCTGCAATTTGGGAATTAAAAGTGGTAGAGTAAGATTGGATTGGGAGCCCCAGGTAGTAGATTTAATCTGCCCTTAGCCAATGAGCTGGGGCTTGTGATTG
Organism: Arctocebus calabarensis; assembly: GCA_963573935.1. Taxonomy (NCBI): domain Eukaryota; kingdom Metazoa; phylum Chordata; class Mammalia; order Primates; family Lorisidae; genus Arctocebus; species Arctocebus calabarensis. Next base: position 10,259 of record CAUYON010054691.1, read on the forward strand.
TGGCTTTTCCCCTCCAGCCTTACAAAGGTCTCTTTCAAAGCTGTAGTTGGAGACTCTGAAGACATGCTTAGTGAGACAGTGCAAGCTGGCTCTGTCCTTAATTCAGCCACCTCTACCTAAGGAATCATGGTATTAGGCTAGAGTCCTAGCTGGGGAGAGAGATACAAGCAACTGTGGTACCCTGCACTCCCAGCAGTGACAGCTGGTAAAGGAGATTAGTCTTTTTCCACTTTAAAACAACCATTGCTCAACCTCAGAGGGACCCTGGGTGGCCAACCTGGGTCAAGAGTTCTAATCAGATTGAGCTGGGCAGTACAAACACAGCTCAATAGGGAGAGTTCAAAGGGTCTCCAACTACCTGATAGTAGAAATTCATGGATAGTCCATCCAGCATACCCAACGGGATGGAGCTTGGTCCCCTCCAGTAAATCACCAATTCAGGAAAGATGGCCAGGTAGTGAACCACCAATTCAGTCAGGAGATCTGTATTATGCTGACAAAGGCATCAGCACCTCCACCCTTGTAAGTCTGAACCAGGCATCATTTTCCCAGCCCTTGAAAGTCTGAACCTGGCATCAGTGCCCAGCCATTGAAAGTCCAAGACACCAATAGAATTTAGAAAAGTGAAGAAGGAGGAGGCTACTGCACTGGGGTTTTCCAGAGAAACAGAATCAACAGGAGACATGCATGGGTGAATAAATTATGAGGAATTGGCCCACATTGTTATAGAGGCTGTCTCAAGTGGAGACTCAGTAGAGCTGGTCATGTTGATCAATCTTATTCTCAAGACCTGAGCAACAGGGAAGCTGATGGTGTAATTCCTAATTCAAGGGCAAGACAAGATGAGATGTCTCACTTGAAATAGTGAGGCAGGAACAAAAGGAGTGAATGCCTCCTTTTGTTCTGTTCAGGCCCTCTCTGAGTGACTGATGCCTGACTTCATTGGAGAGGGGATCTACTTTACCCAGTCCACCCATTCAACTGTTAATTTCATTTGGAAACACTCTCACGGACACCTGGCAATAATGTTTAATTTGGGCACCACATGGCCCACTTAAGTTAATGCATAATATTAATGACCATAGTTTGTGATAAGCTTCTAACCTTTCCTTGATCTCAACCATGCCCTGCCCCAAGCCTCTCTTTGTAAGCAAAGGTACACAGTAATATCTATGTTTCTGCTTCTTTACACTGAACATAGATCAGAAATCCCTATAAGGTCTCCAAGGTTATCTTTCAAATCTGGAATTTCCATTTATTCTTTTAAAAAATATTTTCTGCCTTTTTTTTATAGTTTCTGATTTCATATAGTCATATTTGAGTTTGACTTCTCTTCCTTGGAATGTTGTGTGTAGAGTGTAGCCAGTTGATGGATGGGTTTGTTTTTATGCCCGTTGGTTAATTGTGCTGGTTGGTGTCGTGCCTCCTTATGTTCCTAATTAGCTTTTATTTTGTGCTGGACATTATAATGAAAAATAGAACTTAATTTGCTTTTGTCAGCTCCAGGAGAAACTGTTTAGGATAAATGTAATCCCAGTTCTAGGATGATTATTTTCTGAGTAGCCTGGATTATGCTAAAAGGGGCTGCCAGTACACAGAAGGGCTGTTCATATTTAACTCCTATGTTGCAGTCTATAGAGTTTTCAACTAGAAACAGAAGTGTGGTTTATTAGGGTCCTTATCTCTAGAATACTTATAACCCATCAAGTCTGCTTAGTCTCTCAGAGCCCTCCCCTCCTGGATCTGCCAATGCTCCCATGGCAAAACTGAATTTACCTGTCTGGGCTTTTGTGCTTTCCTTGATCTCTGCTCTCTGTGCTGGTAGCTAATGTTTTCCTATCTTGTTAGTTTTTTGTTTATTTTTCAAACCTTTATCCAATTTTTAGTTATTTTCAGTGGGAGATGGTCACCCAGATAATTGAATCTGCTATTATCACAAGTGAAGTTCCAGAATGATTTCATTTATACTCAGTCAGAAGAGGCTCCAGAAAATCTCAAGAAGATAATTATTAGCCCATTTTAACAGATTTCCACACATGCTAAAATCATCCCCCAAAGTTGAAGTTCAGTATTGCCCTCTGTAAAATTCATTGCAGTCTGGATTTCTGCCAGAGGACCCTTGGGAAATACTGTGTCATTGGCCAGACTGTTGGCTCTTGCACCAATGTCAATTCTTCCTACATCTAGACAGTGGATCATCACTGTTTAGTTATATGAGATAAATAGAGAAGGAATTGTTCACCATCAAAGGCTCTGTGATGAGAGTAAGAAAACCTCCTTTTACTTAATTTATATATTTTACTTAAGTAAAGTAATTTACATGTAATTCTATAATAACATAATAGATCATACATAATAATAGAAATGATTATAATAAAAATACTGAGAGCCTTACTGTTCTTAGTCTTAAGGTTCAGATCTGAAAATCATCAGTGCAAACAAATCTTAGATATGAAGGAACATGACTTGTCATCTAAACCAGTAATTCTAAACTGAGTAAATATGGTTGCTACCCAAAGTAGCAGTCTTTTCTTTAAGACTATGTGAAAACTTCAAATGTACATGCTACTTTATGTGTTCAAATGAGCTCCTCCAGGAAAGTGAAGGTGCCCCCACAAAGCCACTGTTACTCTCCAGCCATTGTTATTCCAGGAGAGTGTAAATATTTTTTTAGGAATTTTAAAGTAGGAAAGGGCTGACATTCAAACTTTTTTTTTTTTTTTTTGAGACAGAGCCTCAAGCTGTCGCCCTAGGTAGAGTGCTGTAGCATCACAGCTCACAGCAACCTCCAACTCCTGGGCTTAAGCAATTCTCTTGCCTCAGTCTCCCAAGTAGCTGGGACTACAGGCGCCCACCACAACACCCGGCTATTTTTTGGTTATAGTTGTCATTGTTTTTGGCAGGCCTGGGCTGGATTCGAACCCACCAGCTCTTGTGTATGTGGCTGGTACTTTAGCCGCTCGAGCTATAGGTGTCAAGCCCATTCAAACTTTTTGTGTGATGCTATTTAGTTACCACTGAAGTAGAATCACTATTACAATTTACAATTTTAGAGATTTGGGTGATTGTTTCATTTTCAGCACCTATATCTTGAGAATAGAATAGTCACTGTAAATTTATGGCAAATATATCATTAAATCAGTATTTTTAGAACCAATATGTGATCATTGAATGCTTTCTGGTTTTCACTGCTGGAACATTCCCAATAATTCTTTTTCTTTCTTTATGAGTATGTCACTTTAAAAAAATATTGTTCATAACTGACACATGGCAATTGTACATATTTACGAGGTACAGTGTGATGTTTCAATGCGTGTATACATTGTGTGGTAATTACATCAAAGCATTTAGAGTATCCATCGCCTCAGACATTTATCATTTTTGTGGTAAAAATTTTAAAAATCCTCTTAACTAGCTATTTAGAAATATACTATATAATATTGTTGACTCTGTTCATTTATTCCTGCTTTCTAACTATAACTTTTACCCGTTAACCAATCTGCCCATGACCCCCTTATCCCTACCTGCCTAGCCTCTGATAAACACTGTTCTATCCTCTACTTCTATGACTGTGATCCCCAACCCCAAGTCCTCAGACTGGTACCCATTCGTGGCCCATGAGGAGCCAGGCTGCACAGCAGGGGGAGAGTGTCAGGTGAGGGAGCAAAGCTTTCTCTGTACAGTCACTCTCCATCACTCATATCACTCCCTGAGCTCTGCCCTCCTGTCAGGTAACAGAAGCATTGAATTCTCATAGCAGCACAAACCCTGCTATAAACTGTGAATTCCAGGGATCTAGGTTACACGCCGCTCAAAGAAAATCTAAAGTCTGATGATCTAGGGTGGCGATATTATGTACTTAAATCATCCTGAAACCATTCCCCTCTCACATCTAAAGCCTGAAGATCTAAGGTGGAGAAGTAATGTGCTTAAATGATCCTGCAACCATTTACCCTCCCTCCCAGTCTGTAGGAAAATTATCTTCCCTGAAACCTGTTGCTGATGCCCAAAAGCTTGAGGACAGCTCATCTATATGATCAGCTTCTTTAGACTCCACATATGAGTGAGATATTATGGTATTTTGTCTCTCTCTGCCTGGCTTATTTCATTAAGCATAATGTTGTCCAGGATTTTATTCTTTTTATGTCTGAATAGTATTCCATTGTGGTGTATGTACCACCATTTTTTATTCATTCATCCAGCAATGGATGCTTAGGTTGATTCCATCTCTAGGCTATTGTGAATGGTGCTGCACTAAAGATGGAAGTAAAAATACGTTCAACACATTAATCTCATTTTCTATGGGTATATACCCAAGAGTGGGATTACGAGATGGTATGGAAGAACTATTTTTAATTTTTTGAGGAATCTCTTTACTGTTTTCCATAATGACAGTATTTATTAACATTTCCACCAGCAATGTATAAGTGTTCCCTTTTCTCTACATTCATGTGTAATTTTTTTTATTTTTGGTAATAGCCATTCTAGTCAGGGTGAAGTGATATCTCATTGTGGTTTTGATTTGCATTTCCCTGATGATGAGCATTTTTCCATATACCTGTTTGCCTTTATATGTCTTATTTTGGACAAATGTCTATTTAGGTATTTAGCCCTTTAAAAATCATATTACATTATTTTTTGCTATTAAGTTGAGTTTCTTATATATTCTAGATATAAGCTGCTACACTTCTGATTAAAGGCTAAAACCCAATTATAGCACAGGAATACAGGGATAGGGGAAAGGGAGGGGAGGGGTGGGGGGGAGGATGGGTAGAGGGAGGGCAATTAGTGGGAACACACCTATGGTGCATCTTAGCAGGGTACTGGCGAAACTTATTAAAGGTAGAGTATTAATGTC
>CAUYON010054692.1:0-25510 GCA_963573935.1 Arctocebus calabarensis
TTTCTGACAAGTAATTATCTGGGCCAAGTGTGGTGGGTCACACCTGTAATCCTAGCACTCTGGGAAGCTAAGGCAAGAAGATTGCTTGAGTTCAGGAGTTTGAGACCAATTTGAGCAAGAATGAGACCCCGTTCTACTAAAAATAGAAAGAATTAGTCAGTTGTGGTGACACAGGCCTGTAGTCCCACATACTGGGGAGGCTGAGGCAAGAGAATTGCTATAGCCTAAGAGGTAGAGGTTTCTGTGAGCTATGACTCCACTGCACTCTACCCAAGGTGCCAAAGCAAGACTTTGTCTCAAAACAAAACACAGGTCTGAGTTAACATTTTCATCCAGATTTAATAAATAAATTCAAATTCAGTAAGGTTAAAGTTTTCTGAAGGATCCCAGTTCACAGTGACTGGATATGGAGCTCTATTCCAACTTTAAACCTTATATACGATCTCCAGTATCACAGCTGCCACAGTTATGCATCCATCATTTCTCAAAACCTACCTTTTTACAGATCTTCTTGAAGGGGGACAGTCCTCTGCACCCTTGTAAGGTCACTCAGTCTCATTTGTGCTCTTTGAGGTATGAGGCCCTGAGAAGGAACATTTCTAGTACTTGGGCTAGATGTGAGTTTTGGAGGATATTTTCCCCCAGCTCATAGAACCGGCTTTGCTAAAAAACTCAGACAGTTGTTCCCTAAAGGAAAGAATGTGCCAGAGGGCCCTGCCAAGTCGCAGCTGGGGATTAATCACCTGCCTAGGGCAGCGGGCCATTGCACTTTTTCTTTACTTCAATCTACACAATAACTTTCAGTTAATCATATACGGAATTAGGCAAACAGAACAGACAAGTCAGTGCCTGTGTGGTTTATCTCCATTGTTGTTTATCTACAAACAGGATATTCTTAGTTTAGAAAGGTGTGTACATGCTTTGATGTATTAATGCAAACAAGGAATGTTTATGGCAGATTTTGTTACTTTTTGTGTTCTTTATTCTTTTTTTTTCCTTATAGAATCAGAGTCTCACTTTATCACCCTCGTTAGAGTGCTGTGGTTTCCCACAGCTCACTGCAACCTCCAACTCTGGGGCTTAGGGGCTTCTCTTGCCTCAGCCTCCCAAGTAGCTGGGACAACAGGTGCCAGCCAAAATACCTGGCTGTTTTTGTTTTGCAGTTTGACCAAGGCTGGTTTGAACCTGCCACCTTTGGTATATGGGGCCAGCACCCTACTCAATGATCCACAGGCACTGCCCTGTTTTTTTTCTTGTATATTGTCATCAGATGATTTGGAGTATATAAGAATCTTAGTAAAGATGGGTAGTTGCTGAATGCCTGAGTGAGCTTCAGCCATTCCCTTTCAAATCAATCATTCCATCTGTGGTATTACCTCTGTGTCATTGATCAGGGGGCTGGCTGGTAGCAGTACTTCTTTTTAAGCAATGCTTTGTTTTCATCATATATATCTCAGACAGCATTACTTGTGCTTAATACAAATTGCAGCTGAAATTCAAACTTAAATATTTTAAATGCAACTCAAAAATAAGTTGAAATAATTTACTTGGCTTTTATCCTAACCAAGATACTAATCACTCCTACTAATGAGGTATGTCAGGCCCTAAATAGTAAGTACTGAGTCAAGTACCCCAGAGATGGTGCTGCAACAATTATACAAATGCCAATGTCAATTCCCGTAAATTATTGTTCCTCCTGCACTGTCATTTGACCATTAATACTAGCTCTCTTTCATATGGGCTTGTCTTCTGTAGCTCATTTTTGAAACCATTTCTTTCATTAGCTACAAAATTTCCACTTAGATCATCTGTCTATTTCTATAGTTGATGGGGCTTACTCTTAAACCAACAGCTCAGTTACAGAACCACTCATTATTATAGCTCTAAACATGAAGGTACCAATTTCTGAATTGAATTAAATTAAATTCCAAAGATCTCAAAAGTTGTCATGACCTCCAAGGGATTAAATATAGAATTTCTACTAGTAATGTCTAACCTGGTTACATTCAAATATTTATCTGTTCTAAAAACATTGATTTCATTAAGTTCTTCCAATTTCCAAAATCATTCCTTAGAAATTTATTCATAGATAACTCATTTGTTTCTATGAAGTGTCCAATACAAATATGTACAAGAAATATTGTAGCATGAAATTAGAAGTATATTTGTGTGTAGTGGAACAAAGAGGAAATATTATTATGAATATATAATCCCCTTGTGAAATTATATTTCTGAGATTGTCTTAATTTTATATATCATTAATATATTCTTTTTCATTATGAATTTCATATGGACAGGATAAAAGATGTTGAGCTAAATCCAATGATGAACATTCAATATACCCTTTGCTCAGATAGATTGACTATAGTGGCTCTTACCTTAACTATTTGCATGAATACTAGACTTAGTTTGTAGACCTCTTTTCCACTTAAAACAAACAATTTTAGTAGATGAGGAACAATTCTTGAGGTCTATTACCCCAGTGATCTGCCTGATGTATTACTACTATCCAGACCATGGAGATCTTGGGGTCCCACTATATCCTGCCAAGTAGTATCTAGTCCTCCAGTAGGTCAATAGTTTCTGTGTATGTTGGGAACTTTCACCACCAAATTGATCCTTCTAGCTGAATTAACGATTACATCTACTTAGAGGTCCAATATCAAGATGGCTTATCTTTTCTTTCCCTTTCTTAGATAGAGGCATATATTTACAAGTATGCATTTATCCCTACATAAAAGCAAAATTCTTCCTGTATTATTTATCTTAACAGAAGAGAGCCTAGGCACATGACAACATTTGGATAACTTGAACTGACATCATTTATTGTTTTATCCTAGAACATTAAAACAAAGCCTTTAAAATTAGGCTTTGGAAAGTACTAGGGAGGATAGAAAAAGCCACAACCCTTCATTTTGAGAAGCATGTGATTTAGAGGAGGCAATCACACAATAAGGAAATGTTGCATGACTACGGTTGCCAGTTAATTATATAGAAAATTTTGTTGAGGAGGTGGGAAATTACTCAAGGTTTCCCAGAGATAGCTTACAGAGGAGATGGAATTTTAGCTGGCTTGAAGGCAACTGTGAAATACAAAATTAAAAACCTGAACTTGGATTTTAAATCTAGTCTCTGTCATTTCATAGCTCTGTGCCTCAGGAAAAAAAAATTTAGTAAGTACAAGCTTTAGTTTCTTAATCTTTAAAATCAACCATCATTTCAGAGAATCATTTGTAATATCCATATAAAAACCCCAAACATCATGCCTTGTAAATAGGGGGTCCCCAACAAGGTCACATGAAGAGGTGAAACTAACATAAGAGAGAAAGGAAACTCCTAACAAGGAAAATGAGGTAAGCAAAATAATAGAGGTGAAAGAAAACAAAATACATTTGGAATTTATTAAGTACGCCAGTTTGATTGACACAGGAGGCCAATAGAAAGCAAAAATAAGGGGCCAGATTGAGAAACCCTCCCCAGAGGAAATCTAGACTCGACATTTGGGCATTGGAGAATGACAAAAGGTATTTCAACATAAACAAACATCCTCAAAACACCACTGTGAAAGCTCAATCCAGCAGCAGCAAACAATTTATTTTCCTAAGAATTGTGTGTTTATTTAACCCCAGTCTTCAATTATAGCTCTCACACTGGTCTGCTGATGCAATGATGCAGAATTGCTGAAGTTATTAGCAATTTATCATTCAGTTAAAAAAAATTAAAAAAACAACTAAGGACAGCAGGAAAGAGCCTTGCTCTTAAATATCTGAGTATTTAAGAAAGCAATCCAGTATCTCATAGCGATCCCATGTTGTATTTTAAGAAATATTTGGAGTTAGAATTTGTACTTTGACAATACAACTATTAAAACTGATGAGGTCCACAACAACGCATTTAAAATTATAACAGAATGCTGTTTTCCAAAGCACTGTCATTCTGTTTTCCCTACTGAGAACTGTACTCACCTATGATGTCCGATAGGTAAGTCAAGGTAAACTTTGCTTCACCTAGAAGAGTATTGTTGCCAAGGCATCCACCAAGCCTGGTAAATAACTCTGACAAAGATTTCTTTGGGATTTTATTCAATAATATGTCTCTGATCTGCCAAGTATTTATTCTAAAAAATGACTGCTATTTGATGAAGAATATGTGTGTGTGTGTGAGTGTGTGTGGGCTTGTGTGTGTGCAGGGTAAGAGTATGAGGAGACAGGGATTATCATCATTACTCTTCACAGCACTATGCCAGTGTCATTGCTGATATTTCTCAGATGAAGCACCATATATTATAATTAAATATCAACCATGATTTCTGACATCTGCCTTGGTCCTTGAAAGAGTTCAAATTGTTGGCACAGTCATATTCTTAGTTACTTTGTGAAAACTCTAATGAAGAAAGTGAGAAAGATGTGTTAATATTTAATAAGCCTACTGATCGATGGCTGTGCCTCCTAAAATGTTCATCTCTTTGACTGGTGGGAAATGAACTTCATTACACTTTCTCTGCCACCTTATAGTTCCTTGTTAACATTTTCCCTTTGGGGTCCCTGAAAAAAATTGTCCAGCTTCTTTCCATGAATCTCTGCCAACCATACTCTCCCGCACTATTTTCCATATTCATTTGCTGAGAAAAGTGGATGTAAATCTGATTTTGCAAGGGAAATATTATCAGTTCTTTATGATCTAAAGCAAAATTCATGAAATGGTGTTTTATGATTCATAGAGATAACCAGTAGATTGATTTAATATGTGGAAGCTAGTACTATATTTAGTTTCAAGCTATGAATATCAAAAGTATTAAACACTTTTTCATATTTTAACTTCATTTTACATTATTTGTAAAAAGCAAGAAAATGTAGAACTCTGAAAAAAATGTAGACTACTAGCAGAAGGTTTGTTCATGTAAAATAGTTATTCTAAAATGTTATTTATTCAAAAGACTTTTGGTAAAGGAGAAAAGAAAATAGAGAGTAACAAATACTTACATAGTAAAAGAGAAATAAAAATTCCAATTAATAAAATAATTATCAATGTGATAATTCAAGACAGTTTGGCATATAGTTATTTCAGATAATGTAATATATGCATAAGTATATGACTCGCAATGGAGTTGAACTTAACTGTACAAATAGGTTAAATATAGTGATAGCTTAATACCTGCAAAGAACTTGTTACACATTGAATGTTCGCTATTTTACTTAAGTTTCATAACAAAGAAGTAATATATACAGGATTGCTGAAAGACGTATACACACTTTAAGAGTTGTTATCTATGTATTACTTTCCAAAGTTGAATTTAATTACAGTCCTAATATGATGTGTGATGCTAATGGAATGAATGCTAGCGTCCCCAGTGACAGACAGGAAAGTCAAAGAAACGGTGGAAGCACAGTTGTCGAGAATGTTCTGGAAGTACAGCAACAATAGAAGCTTGAGCGTGCAACAGAAGTTTCACCAACCTAACAATCACACGTGTTCATGATAGTTTCAAGACACAAGGTACCACTGAGTGTGATGTGAGTGTGCATGGGATGTGAGGAAGACGTGCGGTCAAGTTTTCCCCCTGTTCTCCTGACTTAACACTTCTTGACTTCTATCTATGGCTGACCTTGGAAGATGTGTGGGGGCGGGGGGACCTGTCTACACAGGAGGACTTCAGGAAGAATTTGGATCCCAAGCGCGGTGATACAAGTGGGCACTTGGGTCCCGTTGCTCAAGCAGCAGTTTGCCTTAATCAGAAGGGTCTGGACGCTGATGGTGACAGCTTTCAGCACAGCTTATAATTGCAGTGATCAAATGTGACGTATTCAACTTTTGTTATCAGTATATACTGAGTATTGCAGTTTTGACACAGGTTTTCCCTTTTATTTTTAATGTGTACAATTTTTTTGCACTTTCTGTATACTATGTGATACTATTATTCCTATTTTACTGATGAGAACTCTCAAGGAGAGATGACATAAAAAAACTTCTCTAAGTTTATAGTTTTAAAAAAAATAATGTGAATTGTCCCAAAGGGGACCTAAACCAAGCTTTCTGCCTCCAGCTCCTAAAAAAAATGTATATTCAAACAAGGCCAAAAAGAATCTTGTGATTTCCCACTTCTGAAAATTCCCCTATTTCCAGAGCAAGCAGAGGACATCACCCAAATAGAAAAACTAAACATCCTTCTTTCTTGAGGAATCTGTCATCATGAAAAACTTTTCTTCTAACTAGAGCTCATTTTGCTTAATTCAATCTAAACAACAATGTAATTCAGGAAACTGAGAAGGATGGCCAGAAGTCTTTCTTACTTCTTTATTCTTTCTCTAAAATAATTTCAATAACATTCAGTCTAGTTGTGGAATTCTCTTAGTTTCCAAGGTTCAAGGAACACTAGCTGATAAAATGAGTTTCCAACACACTCAGGATTACATAAATTTCAGGGCCAATGACACAGTGAAAATGTGAGGCTTATTGTTCATGAACTATTAATAATTTTTAAATGTTTGCAGGAAATCATTAAACCAAACTCAGGGCCCTGTGATTATATAGTTTATGTAATCCAGAAACTGTACATGTTGGCTACAGATAATCTGAGGTTTTCCCCTTCATTTGAGGTAGATTTAATTACAGCATCCAATTATAACTTTCCTAGTTTATTCAGGACACTGACGGAACGTTCTTCCATATTTCTAAAAGCAAAAAATTCTGTGATATTTGGACAATCTTAAAAGAGAGAAACTTTGAACAGAATACATAGGGATGTTATTTTTTCCATTTTTAGTGTAGTTTATTTCTTTAAAAGGAGCACACAAATATTTGTGTACCTATTGAGGGTATATCTAAACAATAAAAACAATTACAGTTTATCTGTCATATTGTCTTAATAGACAAGAGTCATGTTTTGTTGCTGAGGCTGGAGTGCAGTGGCACAATCATAGTTCACCACAGCCTCAAACTCCTGGACTCAAGCAATCCTCCTGCTTTAGCCTCCTAAGTTGCTGGAACTATAGGGGTATGCCCCACTTTGCCTAGCTTATCTAATTTTTTAAATAAAATGGAGGAAACATCATCACATGTTGATTTCAGAGTGTATTCTTCCTACATGATGGAGAGAAATTTAGGAGCAAAGATGATGGCTAATAATAGCAAAGCTTTTCTTTTATACACCTCACTCAAAGTTTTCTCTGCATCTATCTCACTATTCCCAAAGTCAGATTGGAAGAATTGGAAGGATTTTACTATTTCACTATTTCCAAAATAGAATTGGAAGGATTGAGAGTAGAAAATCTCCCAAAGGGGAAAATATTGAGCTTGCGAGAAAGGATTACCCAGCAACCATGTTAACACTTAGAATAAGGTGCACATAGAAACTTGTGAATAAGTATGAGTGTGATAATTTCATTAATGATATAAAGTTTACCTAATACGAATGGATGAGATGTTATTGTCCATTGAAATAATAGAGCAAGGAGCCAAGAAAGGACAGGGTGGATTCTTAGGGAGCAGACATATTAAGCAACTGCTAGCAGCTAAGCATTAAACATACATTGCATCTATAATAGCTTCCCCGTGTGACCATGAGGATGCTGCATGAGGAATTCCAAGAAACATTATTATCAGATTATTTAATATAAAAAATAAACCTGGTTCCACTGAACATTGTGCTCCCTAGAACCCCTGAATGAAATAATGTTGAATGTCAATAAACGCATCATTAGCATTTAAAACAAAACACTAGCTGCAGTTATCACTATGTGCTAGAAGGAAGGGGTGGAACAGAGTATGTTGGATGAAAGGAGTGATTTAACAGATAAATAACAAAGAAGTACCAATAAACAACATGATAACAAAAATCACAGCTTTCATTTTGACTGTTGTTTGGAGATGAAATATCAAATGAAACCCCTGAAAATGTGTTTAAGTTTTAAAATGCACCAAAGATAACAGTTACAGTCTTACTTCTGTTTCTTCCTGAATTGTGTTGCTGAGGTTTAATTTGTGAGATTACGCATTTCTCCTCTCTTCACCTTCCCATTCCTCATGAATAAATTTTTTGGTAGAATCCCATGTTATCTGATTACATAAAGACTTAACTTAGCCATGTCCTTTGTTGAATGCTGAATATTTAAATACTTCAACTGCAAGGTTTTCCTCTTGTTAAGAGTTTTAGATTTTGAAAATATAAATCTCTTCCCAAATGGTTTATGTTTATCTTTCTTTAAATTTTTTTAATAATTTTATTGAATCATAATTGTGTACATTGGTGCAATCACAATTTATAAGAAAAAATAAATCTGTCATAATCAGCTCACCGAAGCATAGGGCTAACAATGTTCTAATATCCGATAAATTCAGTGTAATTAGAAACAGTGTTAGCTTTGATCTTAAGTGTTACATAATGGTCTTATATGGTCAAATTTTGTGTTACTTGATTGCACATGTTAGCAAAGAATAATCTGAACTAAAGTTTATTCAGTAATATATTCAATAATTTTTTTAACATTGTCAACTCTGACTTTTAATATTCTTCCCATTGACTAACCATATCTACTTGGATTAGGCATATCTGTGCCGCTATCTTGAGGGCATTTTGAGAAGTCTAAGGTATACTGGGGATTTGAAATTTTATTATTTATGTTTATTTAATATGATATGGTAAAATGCAACAGCAGCACTAACATGAGACAATTAAACATCTAGTTAGTTTTAAAGAATCAGTTAATTATATGCTAATGCTGACTGAGCTTGTGTGTATGTATATATATATATATTTTTATTTTTAATCATAGAGTTTGGGTATGTGCTTAGACATAATTCAGTATAAAAATAACAAGAACAATCTTATTTTTCTTTTCTATTTCAATTGCCTTTGTCTTTTTCAAGTGTCCTTTCGTGCTACAAATAAATTATATCCATTAGGTAAATTTGGTCAATTATGTTGCTCATAACTGGGTGGCAATTAGTACTTTCTGGCTGTAATATTAATATTATCCGAGTGAGATAGCAATTTTATGCACTGAGGGCTATTTGGAATGCACATCACTTTGCTATTCACTTATTATGAACTGAAAAGGAAGAAGTTTTCATTACCTAAGGCAACAATTGCAAGTAATTTTAAGAATCTTTTAAATTAAAGGATAATGGGAATCCTTTGAGATACTTCTGGCAAGGGGCATGTTCTCCCAGGGAGGGTCAGAGTTCAATTCCTGAACTCATTCATCACATTTGGACTGGCAAGGGCTGAATAGCTGTAAAGACTGCACAGGAGAAAGGGCACCCTTGCTGACCTCCTAAATCACTTTCACACACAGTTCAATAAATACATACATCCATTCACAAACACCATACAAAAATAACTATGCACTTTAAATAAGGCATTTGTGATTAGGAAAAGTAACTTTTCAGATCCTTGGATTCCTAAGGGGTTGATATATTTGAGGGTTTAAGTGTTTGTTTTAATTATAAACAGGAAAACAGCATTTCATTATTGTAGTTACTAATAATCAGTTGAAAACATTTTATTGATTTTTTTAATATGCAACAATTTTGAGAGCCATGAGGGGTACCAAAAAAACATTTATATCAAGGCTCCTAACTATCGTAAGTCAGTCAAAGCACAACTTCTTCTCCCAAAGGAACCTGTAATTTAATGGTGCTTTGTAACTAAATGAGGAATTTAGTGTTAATTAAGGTGGTTTCAACTGTTGTGCTGAATGCATTTCTTGTCTTTTTTTTTTTTTCTGATAATGTGGCTTTTATGTGAAAGAAATCAGGTTAAGTAATTTTCCTCTGAAAAACTTGAACAATGCCTACTTGGCCTTGTTTCATGTGAGAAAGCATATTGTATGTAGATTTTCACTATAATTTCTTGTTCTTCAGCTAAAACGTAGGCTCCATGACAGAAGAACCAGTCCGACTCCATAGCAAATGCCCACGACTAGGTCATTGTAAATTCTTATTAACTATTTACTAGATTAATTAGTTAAGTAATTACTTCTGAAATCCTGGGTTAGGAAAGCAATTGATTTGTGTACAAACGGCATTCCTCTCAGAAATGCTCATTATTTTTTCTAGACAAGAGTCAATCTGCATCTTTCTACATATGAATGGGACTTAGGACTATGCAACTTTTTCTGAATACCAAGTACAGTGCCTGGGGGTTATAAAATTAAACTTGATTTATGATTTAATCAGGTTTATGAAATTATATCAATCGGGGGGTGGGGCATATTTTATCTTCAGTATGAGCTTCCTAATGATACCAGAGTTTCAGGTTCTTGGTCTCCGCGATTCGAAGGAATTGAGGGACCACAGGAGTAGTGGTAAGTCGGGATTTATTTACAGAAACAGGATTATAACAAGTACAAGAACCAAACCTCCTGGAAGAGAGGACCCAGGAGGGGAACAAGCTCTCATGCTCCCTCTCCGAGGTGTCAGAG
Organism: Arctocebus calabarensis; assembly: GCA_963573935.1. Taxonomy (NCBI): domain Eukaryota; kingdom Metazoa; phylum Chordata; class Mammalia; order Primates; family Lorisidae; genus Arctocebus; species Arctocebus calabarensis. The sequence goes on from CAUYON010054692.1 coordinate 10,422, forward strand.
GTCTGTGTTTGAGCTCTCTGCTCAGGGGGTTAGATAGTCCCAGGGAGTTGTTTCCAGAACTCTTAGTGGGTGGGTCTTCATCAGTTATAGCCAGCTGTCTAATGAAGACTCAGGCCCTGGAAACTGACATGACATTGGGCAGTCAGAAGTGCAGGAGGAGGAGACAGCAAGGCACCATCCATGAAATGGACCAGCCAGAAGAGCCCGGGAAGGAGACAGCAAGGCACCAGTGTCTCCCCAGCAAGTGTCCTGCCCTTCCAGCAAGCTGGTTCCTCCATCCACCAGAGCATCAGCACTGCCAGGGTCAAGGCAACAGGTCATGGGGCCGCCTTGTCTTGCATCATTATGTTCTTGACTGGCACTGATTTTCATTCATAGGATCATCACAGGGCTGAGCATTGCAGGAGTTTACCATGTTATTCTGAAATTAATTTAACCAATATTCCAAATACTTTATTCCTCACCTATCTTTCATTTCAAGAGATTGTCTTTTAAAGGTGAAAGATGGAGAAGATTCAAACAAGTGAATGATTGCATTACTTAAAATTTTCTTTAATAATAATCTGTCAAGAAACTTCAAATACATGAGTGCCATAAAAAATGCACCATGATCACGGCTTCTCAATAGGTCTGAGTCATAACAAAACCCTTATGTTAACATATAAAGAAGTTTTATTATCTAGGCTCTTCTTGAATATATATATTTTTAATTAGTTACTAATTAGAGGAATTACAACTTAACATGTGTGATATTTTAATAATAAAAACATTAAAATTTCAAAATTATATCAATACTTCTGGAGAGGAGAAAATAACAGTGTTAGTGACCCAATACTAGTTTCAATGTTTTCTAACTTAGCAAAAATATATAATTTTCTAATGTGATAAAAATTAGCAAATGAAATAAAATTGTTTTTTTCTACTCTCTAAAATATATTCTCAGGTTGGCCTGAAACACAATTGGCTTAATAAAAAATATTATAAAATAAAAATTTTATTTGTTAAATTGGCCTGTCCAAAATTTCAATTATTCTCTAGAATGCTCTGTCTTAAAACCTTGAAGAAATAATAATACTCACTTAAGGAAAAATAGCCACAATAATTTAACTTAACTACGAAATCCATATGTTTTAAAAGTTGGAATGATTTGAAGCCTGAACATAGCCTATATAAAAATCAACCATTACAAACATTTTTACTCAAATTTCTTATTTCTTTTACCTTCCCAAGCTGGATACAAACCTATGCATGTGTGCACATTCAGACATATGCGTATCCTACCATTTCTGACAAGAGGCTGATAAAGTAACTTTATTTTTAGTTTTGGGGTACAGATTTCATTCAGCTGTAAGGTTATAGCACCCCCTAGCCCAGCCTAACAGAATAGCAGTCAATTCTGGCAGGAAGTGTAAAGGAGCTTTTAAGGATGTATATTAAAACTACTACGTCTATTATAGTTTATAATTTCTAATATACAACCTGTTCTGACTCTCGATAGTACCAAATGCTGTTGAGGTATAGGCAGATGATTTATTCTAAAGACCACATTGAGCATAAGCATATCAAACAGATTTCCACAAGTCCTCTAAAAATTTCCCCCCAAGTCATCAATGAGCTAGACACTTGGAGTACAACTATGAAATATAGAACATGGCTGGGATGATTATTGGCAAATATTATTCTAATAGGCAACAGCTCTATGGGAAAAAATGTCCATTGTTGAAAAGTATGTATAAGTATAACACACATGGCCCCCACTCAGATGAGATCTTTATTACTGTTCTATTTGTATAGGGATAAGGTGAATTAAAAAAAGAATTGAATGATGAAGTATTTGGATATGCTTGTAATGAATTTAAACAGTGTGCTTGTCCCATTTTGCATCTTCAAGCTTTCATTATTAAGCCATAATGACTATTTCCAGCATTTCATAATAGTGCTGATTGCTTAGCACCTGTCAGTAGGAATCCAGCAATATAAACCTTTTGATGGGAATGTAAATAGAATACCAATTCACCAATGCAGTGCTCAAGTCGGTAGTATCTGCAGAGTTCACAGGATTCCAATTAGTCTGACGTTTTTTGCAGACTTCAGGAAAAGAACTATTTCAAAACTTGGAAGGCAAGTTTCCTACCTAGCTTGGCCCATTTTGTGATTTATCCCTCACTTCGCTCCGGGAATGTTTGAAAGTCATCATTCTTTATTCTGAGATACTGTAAATCTAGATACTGTAAATCACTTGGTCAATGCACATTAAATTTAATTTAGTCTGACCACCACTACAATTCAGAGACCAGCAAATTGATTGTGTTACTAAAAGGTGATCTCATTGATACTGCCATTTAATGAACTCCATGCTTGTATGTGGCTCCTAATGCACACTATTTTAGATCACTTAGTCAACTCCACTCTAATTGAATTTATCATTTGAAACCTTGACTTGATGCTAATGGTCCAAAAATAGCAGAGTCTTTCCAGAGTAGTACTGTCTACAAAATGCCATATATTGATGTTTGCCTGCAACAAACACTTGTCTTGCTTGTCTTTTTGTCAGCGCCAGTTGTCAGTTATTGAGGTTCAATTATAAGAAAACTTGCATTTAGAAAAAGATATTATTGACCTCTGCAAATTGACTGGCAACATCAAAATTTGAAAGTGGAGCTCAGGCAGGCTTAATGGGATATATGCAAATTCTCTCCAAACACAGGCCTGAAACTGTCATATGGCTGTTGTTATTTTAAGATACGCATGAGCTCTCCTTTTTGTTAGATCTCCTTTTATTTTCACTAAATGGAAGCAGTATGTTTGCAAGACTAGTCTGGTTTAAGAGAAATGACAATAGGGTTTGCTGGGCTCCACCAGGAAGAAACATTACCAGTGCCAGTTGGTGTAATAAGCCAGGCCTAGAAAAAAAGTGAAACTGATGTAAGGTGACGTTAAAACAGGGGAAAGAAGTAGAGAAAAGACATGATTTCTGTAGGTTTACAAAATCAAGGCAGCATTGTAGAAATTGGAAATGAGCAGAGAATAGTAACTGATTATGCTTTAATTTTTTTTAACGAAAGAGGAACCTAATTTAGTGTTGCATTGTAGTTCAAAAATAGCTCCGCATAATTCATAAGGTGCTGTGCTTGAGAAGAGCTAAAGTTCCCAATTATGATAATGCCTTTTGATAACTTTTATTGAACATAAGCATTCCCATGATTAAATCTCTTAACAGGCAGCTCTCTTCAGTACTGGCTGCCATAATTTTAAGGCTCTGCTATACACATTTCTATGCAGAAACAAGATGATATTTAACCCTACTTGCCAAAACCAGATCAGAGAATGAATGTATGTAGAAATAATCACATTTACAATAATAATTTCTAACTGAGAAACTGCCATCTATACAAAGTTTGGGGCAAACAAGAGATTTTCATGGGTTATGTTCAGATAGCCCAAGTAAAAGACAAAATCAAACACATTGTTTGAAATTTCCATTCCCCCCTTCCATTTAATGTGTGTTTCTGTTTTTTTATTGTCTTTATTATTAAATCATAGCTGTGTACAATAGTGCAATCAAGGGGTACAATGTGCTGGTTTCATATACAATCTGAACTATTTACTTTTATGTGTACCCTCCTAGGGCAAATTAATCTCACCTTCTCCCTATCCCCCCTTCATTTTGTATACATATAGTGTTTAATAGAGTCTAACTTCCAAGTAATTAAAAATTGTCCATGACTAGTAATATGTAAAAACCTGAGAAGGATTTATTTCCACATCAATCATCAGAACAATTAGATTCTTTTCTCCAAAACAAAATACTATGAGGAATTTGGAAGGGTTTGAAATTTTAACTTACTTAGAAGCTGACAAGTGAATCTGCCCCATTTCATAAATGCTGCCAGAAAACACCAGACTCTTGGGTCAGAGACAGAGGATTTTATTATTCCTGCCACAAGAAATAGTGAACTTCATGTTCACATTAACTCCCTTTTTACTCAAATCCTGCAGGATGACTAGAAATAGTCCCAGTAGCTACTTTACTCATAGTGGCTTGCAACAGAGCTGATGAATACTGAATTTAGGAAATTCCAAACTTATGATGGGCTGGAAGAAAATCTGCTTAATATTTGCCTAAAAAGAAACTTTATCTTTATCACACTTGGTACCCCAGAAACCTGCCCTTTGCGTTGCAGAACACACTATACTGTCTAGGGTTCGTATTATACAAACACCCATGAAAAAATAATCTGGGACACAGGAAATGAATGGCTCTGAACAGCAATATGAAAGACGCTTGGAGAATCATTTCTACAAACATTATCACATCTGACCTCCAAGAGCATGTGTTTTGTGTACTGCATTAAACATTATCATATATTCATTTAGTTATTGATCAATATATCCAACCTTCCTCAGACGGCTAGAAGCTCCTATTCAAAAGACCTCATCCCCACATCAATATACAAATATACTCAGTGCCTGAGACAGGGCCACCACCTGATTTGTCCTCCATCTATATTTAAGAAAAATTACTGATGATGATCATGATGTGATTGTTGGTGGAAATGATACTAAAGCTGAAAGATACCATCAATTTTCTAGAGATATTGCCCTCACAATGTCAACATCTGGGTTTTTAGAAAACCATAGAGTGTTAGATGATGACATTATGTAGAACACAGAACTAAATGACCCACAAAATCTTGCTCTTTCGTTCTTTTTTTCTTCTCCTTATGATGTGATGAAGAAATCATCTTTGTTCATGAAGCTAACCTGGCAAAACACATGCAAGTTTAGCTCAAAGAATTTTGTATAGAAAATGCTGTAGAGAAGGGAAGAAATATAAATTTAAAGGGCAATTGGCAGGAGGAGGGAAGACATTTGGCTGGATTTCACATCATTTGTCAAATGGGCGGTGTTCAGCAGGCTCCTGGGGGAGGGGCTCTTCTACCACTTGAACTTTACTTTGGAAGTGAGAACAATGTAAACTAAAAATTAGTACCTTCATATTAATTTGAAATAAAAAAAAGAAAAGAAATGAGGAGATGAGGTTAAAATAAATTCCAAGCCAAAGCCACACTTTTCAGCAGCCAGTAAATAGAAAGTTTGATTTGTCTGTAGAGACAGAACCTTACTGCCCCAAATCCTTGACTGATAAGACGGCCTAGAGCAGTGATTCTCAACCTTCCTAATGCCTCCAAATGCCGCAACACTTTAAAACAGTTCCTCATGTTTTGGTGATCCCCAATCATAAAATTATTTTTGTTGCTACTTCATAACTGTAATTTTGCTACTTTTATAAATTATAGTGTAAATATCTGGTATGTAGGATGTATTTTCATTGTTACAAAGGGTTCGCGACCCACAGGTTGAGAACCACTGGCCTAGAATATGTTTTGCTGATACATGTACATAGCTTGGAAGTTTCATTGCCTTTAAAATACTGGTATTAGAGACTTTTGTATTGTAAAAAAAAAAAAAGTCCTATTAAAGTCAAGCTTTTTTAAAAGCACATTAAAGATAAACAAATAGTTGGATACATAATAATCAAGTGACATAGTTAATAACTGGATATATAATAAAGTAATATAGTTCATCCTTAGCAATAATAAATCATTTTATCAATCAAATAACATTAATTTCATGAAACATAACAGAGTACTTCTTCTGATAAATAACTTTAAATGTATCTTCATATTTAATGTAAATAAATAGTAAAAGAATATCAACATACCTTGAAAATACCATGGATTGTATTTTATATGATAAATGGAAGCTCTGTCACAGTCTAAATCAGAAAAGGGCCAGTTCTTTTGGAAAATAAAAGAATCATCTGAGAGGTAAATATCTGACAAATAATCATAACAGTAAGGGAATTGAAAAAGGTTTGGGGGAGAAATGAACAGTTTCTAGTTGTTAAGGTAATTAACCTTTTTTTTAAGATCATTAGAAAATGTTTTTCCTGTGCAGTACTAATTTTCTTTCAGGTTATAGAGGTCATTGTTTAGCAGAACAGTAGGGGAAAAAATTGAGAGCTAGTATTCATCTGCTAGAGCAAAGGGGCCACTAAAAATATTCGCAGCCAGTAGTACATTCTTTCTTTCTGGCTCACGTCTTCCTATACTGGAATTCAGGCCAGTGAGACATAACTGCGTAAACATCATCCATTGAGGTTTTCACTATGGTGAATGTTATCCACATAAAACTTGAGTGTGTTCCCTATCTTCATAGTACTTAATGTAAGAAGTAGGATTTTTTTTAATCAAGCAATTTTGCATGAACAATTGCACGATCTGCACTGCAGAGGAATTTCTATGGCCATTGTGTGCCCCGTGGAGTTGATTTCCAAAGGACCGCTAGTTAGACATAAAAACTATGTTTGATAGACTCTCACAAAACAGAAATGCTGAAAGGCTAAGATGATTAAAAATAATAACTATAATACCATTTCTGGCCCTGTACATGGCCATGCTGACTTCCTTTACTTCATATATGCTTTAGCTTCTCATGTGTTGAAATTTTCTTTTCATGGGCACTGAGTAACTTGAACTACCTCTGGCTTCGGTAAGAACCCTTTGATAGATGCTATAATTACCAAGGTCCAAACATCACACGGAACAAAATGGATTTGATCACTGAAGTTTAATGAAACTATTTCTAGCAGGCTTGAACTTGATTTTTATACTGTGTTTGTAAGAGATGCCATTATTAAGAATCAACTGCAGGTGAAATGCATCACATACCTGTTCATTCTACTTTCACAACCTTCCCATGAAGGACATTATCATACTAATGATATAATTTTGCATTTGAGGAAAGAATCTCTTGTAGGTTAGAAAACTTAGCTCCGGTAAAACAGTTCATAAGAGTCAGAGTGAGAATTCAATCCCGGGTCTATCTGACCCTAACATTCATTTGCTGTCCCACAGACACTAGTATCATATCTCCATAATAATGGGGTCTGTAAAGGACACTTGTAGGAAAAACTAGTTTATGATTGATCTTTGGCTAAATCTTGAAGGAATATCAAATCAGGAGTTGTATGAGGTTGGACATTTTTGACCCTACTTTGCAGTAATCTTAGTCCTTGAGAATTGGATATAAATTTTGCCAGTACAGCTTGCTCTCTCTTTTCAGTTTGTTCTTTTATTAGCTCAATGTCCATTTCTAAATGGTGGAAAAATAAAGTTCTTTGCTTACAGCTACGTCAGGCAGAGTCAGGTCTAAAAACAGGTGACACAATGTTTTATAATGGCCTCTACAAAGACTAGGATTCTTTATTCCTGTTCAAAAGTATGTAAAAAGAATTCTTTTTTTAAATCTGCTTATGAATTTGCACTTGAATTGATCCCCATCTTACAACTGTGAATTGTGCTGCAATAAACATTCAGGTGCAAGTGTCTTTTTGATAAAATGTCTTCTTTTTCTGTGGGGAAATACTCAGTAGTGCCATTGTTGGATCAAATGGTAGGTCTACTTTTAATTCTTTGAGGACTCTCCATACTGTTTTCCATATGAAGAAGGATGACTTAATGCCTTCTGCAATAATATGGATGGAACTGGAGACCATTATCTCAATTGAAATCTGAAGAATGTAAAAATAACCTTATGTACTCATTATTAAATTAGAACTAACCGATGACCACACATACACATACAGGGATTTATAACTCACTGGAGATCCACAGTGGGCAGGGGAGAGAAGGGAATAAACAAAAGCTACCTAATGGGTACAATGAACACTCTCTGGGTGACTGGTACACTTACAACCCTGACTTAAGCAATACAAAAGTGATCCCTTGAACCAGAGATATTTGAATCCCTGTAATACATAGAAATAAATAAAAAAAAAAGTAAAGCAAAAAGATCATTGTTAACTATTTACTTTCTTATTTCATAGTAAATATTCTACCTTTTCCCGCCTTATTTCACAATAAATATTGTCCCTTTATTTCAAGTATAAAAATCCTTCCTTTTGTTTTCCTAGGGCTGCTGGGTTTTAAAATAAATAGGTAAATATTTTCTTTATTTTTGGTTTGACTTTGTCATTGTCTGTTTAAGTAGTACAAAACTAAGTAAATTTTATAAAATGTAATTTATTGACCTCAGAGAGATTAGAACAAAAAGTTATTCAAGGATCATACACAATAAAGAGGTTCAAATTCAAAAAATCCAGTACTTCGGTGTGTTAAAATAAATTCTTAAGTTTCTGACACATACATTACTAATTTATAAAACAAATTTATTTCTCAAACATAGATATAACATGATAAATAAAATTATTTTTATTGTAGGTTGTAACACAACAATATTGCAAACTAATATTGAAAAAGAGCTGTTGAAGGATTTATTAGGATAATAATTCTAGTACACTTCCACTGAGAACTTGCTACTTAGGCCCGACTTAAACTTTTTTAGAGAACTTATCAGATTGCTTCACAAATATTTGTTAACTTACCTTTTGCTCCTGAAACCTCAAAGCTCTTATTAGTATATAAAGACTCTACAGAGAAGTCTTCCACCTTGAGTTATTTTGAATATTCAGTGAGGTAGCTTAAAGGACATGACTGAGCTTAATGTCAGGCATCTAAAAGGATTCTTTTGGCGATAATATAATTTTCAAAACAGTAAAATCATAACTCTCATCAAATAGAAAATGAGTATCTTTCAAATATTTTGTTTAGCTCTTTAATTAATGAGGAAACAGAAGAGATGTGAAAACTGATTCAAGTAAAAATGTCTTACAGAGATTTTTATTCTCTACTGGACAAAATTCACTTGCATTTCCATGGACAAGAAACATTTTCATTGTAATCTGTTTGCCATAACACAGCATCCATCTCTTCAGAGTTGTAAAATAGACTAATCAATAAAAGACAATCAAAAGTGCACAAGCTTAGAGAGCCAAGAAACCTCCAGAGAGTTCGGTATACAATGCTCACCACTCCATCAAAAGGAGTCTCAGGAATTTCACTTGCCATTTTCAAGTCTGTTTTTGACAATAATTTGTTCAGTTCCAAGACAACTTTTCTGATGCTTTTTTTCCCTAGGACTAAGGCTTAATTAATCTTTATATCCTTGGTACGTAATATATACTTAGTACTCAAAAAAAATTCTGGTTAAATTAATTTTGAAAGCCATTTCCATTTATACAGAACTTAATTAAATGCACAAAAGTTTTTTTCTGCTTTCTGTAATCCATTCACTTGTCTCATGCAGGGCACTGAAAAAAATGGTGTCAGTCACAATATTATTTTCAGTTCAACTTGATACATATTTTATAAGCACCTACCAGGCTCTAACTGAAAAGTAGAGAGAGAGCTCACTTTTAACAGACTTGATCTGTTATCTCTTCACTTTTTCTCCTTGATGATATGCTGGGCTTCTCCTTTACATCCTCCCTTTAACATCATTACCATGGAAACACGTCTGGGAATTTCTAGTCTGAGTAGCAAAAGATGACAGAAGAATCGTGACCACCTCCTCCTGGTTTACACTCCAGTCTCATAAAGGCCTTTTCGGGAAGCTTATGAGCTACTGTAGATTCCTCCAAGAAACACCACAAGCCAAAAGTAGACTGCAGAACTTCATGCACATTTAGGGGGACCCCCATCCACCCTTCTGCTGCTCAGTGTCAGGGCCACTTTTCCTGACTATTCCTTTTCTTAAGGAGTCAACACACTTTCTGTCCCTTGGGGATTTCACACTTCAATCTTGCTTGGAAGTAGAGAAAGTGCTATCTCTCTAGAGCTGCTGTTTTTTTCTTCTTCTCATGATAAGCATTTTAAGAAGGATAATCGACAACTATTCCTGCCAGATGTCTTGAACAGATTCAGGTGATTGGAATCCATGAGGGCTCAAATTAGGTGTGTTACTGAAAAGAAAATGTAGCTCAGAGAGGCTAATAATTTATTCATAATTGCACGTGTGGCAAAAGTAGGATTGAAGCTCAAGACTCAAGGTTTACACAGAAGGTATAGTGTTAACAGTCTCGATGTTGGAATATAAAAAAGGGCCTCTGTTTGCATCAGGGTCAACCATTCTCTGTGACTTTGAGCAAGTGAAGTAACTTTCTTTAACCACATGGATTTCTTACAGAAATAGTGATAGTATGTACCTGGTAAGTTATTTTTCAAAATTCAATTAGGTACTGCCTAAAAAGCATATAATCAGTCATGTTTTCACTCCCAATATTTTTATTTTTAGTTATTGCTGTTTATTACAGCGTTTTCTACTAATCGACACAAGGATCCCAATAGGTAAAAAAAAAAAAAAAATAACACACATGAAGGACTTACATTGGTTAAAACATTTTAAAATTCCATATGATTATAACTAGAAACAAGTACAGTCTTCTACTTTCAATATTTTTTTTTTAAGCTATTTTTTTTTTAAGCAGGGGGTGGTAGAATTCACCAGTCATTCTGAGAAATCAGCAACCTGTCCCCAGTGGACTGTTAATCCTGAGAGTAGCTCAATTATTTTTAGCCAATCATAAAGGCGTTGTTTAATAATTCTTAGCTGTTTTCTTTTATGTATTGTAATAACGATTACAATATCAAAACCAAAATCAAAAATCTCTAGTGTACATAATTCTCACTTAGAGTAAAAAAAAAGAAAATACCATACATATGTATTTCAAACATGTTTTCTTTGTGTACGCTCCTACTATGATCCTCTACACATACCCTTAACTGTGCTGACAGAGGGGACAAGCTCATCTGTGCCAAGCGGGATCAATCCTTGTGGAGCCCACATCAAAGGTGGATTTCCTTGCTCTCAGTATCCTATTCCACAGAGCTCAGTCAGGTCAGAAGTTTAGATAGTAGATAGATTTGAGCAGTAAAATACTATCCCCATCAATTTGTTTTAGTTGACCGAGGATCCAAACTATGGCAGATTTTCCTCTTTCACTATGGATACATTCTTTTATCTCATTGATAGATTTTACTGGAACTGATAGGCCCTCCTTTCTTCCCCCGTCGTGGGAGATCAGTAATTCCTTCTTCAGACCTTCAAATATCTCATCACATAGTCATGGAAAAGGGGAAATATTGACCCATGCCTGGCCAAAGACTCATACATAACTTATATATCTTCTTTGGGAAAAATTATCCTCCTTGGTGAAAAGTTTCTTTATTTGCAAATACATTTTAATGAGAGTAAGATCACTTCTGAGGATTTAGCTACCCACCCCCTCATAATCTTAGGAGAAGTATAATTACCTTTAGCCAGGCATTATCGAACCATTCACTTTTCTTATAGAATGTCTCAAAATGTGAATCTAATCTTTCAGCGACCTGCTACAATTCTTATCCCCTGGAGAAAGATTGTAATAAAATTTTGACACATATACACCATTAATTGACTGAAAAAATTTTATTTGTTATTTATTTTTAAATTTACTATCCCTTTCCTCATACCCTTGAATTATACATTATTTGATGACAAATGACATAATTTTTTTTTTTTTAATTTTTAAGACTTGGTACCTAGCACAACATCTAGCATGTCATAAGAGCTAAATTTGCCCATCAAATTCATATAAAAAGAAGGAGAAACAGACAGAGATGTAGGGCATGGAGTGATATTGAGCCAACTGAGGACGGGTGTGAAGTCGGTACCCCAATGTGCTTCTGACGAGTGGAGATGCTCTTCTAATGCAATAGGCCATGAGAATAGTGAACTTTCAAGGTGCAAAGTACATACCAAGGAATCATTAAAAAAAATAAACGTTCGGTTACAAACATAGGAACATAGTGAAGATAGCTAGTGAAACATGGAAAATAACATACATAATGCTCGGGGTTTAGGCCAGAATAAGGGACCATGATATCCTCGAAGACTTTCTCAAAAGTAAGAAGAGAAACTATTATTGAACTTTATTTGAGAGCCAGCGCTGGTTTACAAAAACTGATATCTATGCTATAAAGTGCGCCAACCTGAATGTTTGATTTTATAGTCATTTTAAGCACCATTGTTACTCAGGGCACCAGATTTCTCCCACTATCTAGGTAGTCAAAGGAGGCCTGAGCCAGATCAGTGTCAGTGGAGAAATGTCCAACACAGAACTTGGGTTGGAAATGTCGGTAGAAACAGGGAATGTCGGCATGCTCAAGAGCTGTTGTGTGGCGAACTTGAGTGGGGTAGTGATAGGCAGGGAGGGCAAGAGAAATACTTTAAGAAGATGCTGGAATGTGCCCTCCTGAGGTCTGCAATCCCAAGGTAGGTGAACAGAGACACTACCCAGACTGGCAACTCACAACCAGAAAAAATTGGCTTTTTAAAAAAAAAATAAACTTTACTATAAGAATATGTGGTTGTTGTTGGATTTTTTTGTTTGTTTGTTTGCTTTTGGTTTTGTTTCCTTTCTGAGACAGAGTCCCACTCTGTCACCCTGGGTAGAGTGCCATCATAGCTCAACCTCAAGCCCTGGGCTTCAGCGATTCTCTTGCCTTAGCCTCTGGAGTAGCTGGGACTACAGGCGCCCTCCAATACACTTGGCGAGTTTTTTCAATTTTTAGCATAGACAGGGTTTCACTATTGCTCGAGCTGGCTCCTGAGCTCAAGCAATCCACTTCCCTGGTTCTCCAAGATTCTATCTGGAATAGGACGTCTTAGATAAAAGCCAGAGGACTCGGAAGATATTCAAATTTTATTTATACTCAATGTGGAACAGCAACATTTATATGTGATTTTTGTTTTTTAATTTTAGCACCAAACCAAACCAAATCACAACAAAGCAAAAACCACAATGGGCCAACTGAAAAAACTCTAGATAATTCCATGTATAGTATGTACCTTACACCTGTCTCTGTTATAAATGTTTTATAATCTATTTATTAATTTATTTAGTCCTCAACCTAAATCTATGAGGTAGACTTCCTACTTTATAGATGAGGTAGCTGAAAGATGAGGGAATTAAATAATATTCCTAAAGATGCCCAGTTAGCACAGTAAGCATCCAGGAAGCCTAACATATAAACACACGCTCCTAGCATATACTTGCCTCTCTGTTTTACTTAATGATCTTCTTCTATGGTATCTATTTTATTGTCTCATGTAATTTTACAACATTCCTCTGAGATTTATAAAAAGAGATTTTATAAAAAGAAAATGCTGTGAACTGGTTAAGACTTGGAAATCTAGCCAGACACAGTGGCTCACACCTGTAATCCCAGCACTCTGGGAAGCTGAGACGGGTGGATTGCCAGAGTTTAGGGGTTCAAAACCAGCCTGAGCTAGAGAGTAAACTGGCCTCTAAAAATAGCCAGGTGTTATGGTGGGTACCTGTAGTCCCAGCTGCTCGGGAGGCTGAGGCAAGAGAATTGCCTAAGCCCAAGAGTTTGAGGTTGCTGTGAGCTGTGACATCACTGCACTCCACCAAGGGCAACTTAGTGAGATTCTATCTCAAAACAAACAAACAAAAAAAATACCTGGGCATCTGTTCTGTGACTTAATCTAAGTAGAGTAACGTTTGGAAGCTTTTGTTTCCATCTGTTTAATAATAATAATAATATTCTCTTCCTTGTTGGGTTATCCTAACAAAATTAAAATGAAAATTGTCTGCAATGCCTGTAGCTCAAGGAGTAGGGCACTGGCCCCATATACTAGAGGTGGTGGGTTCAAACCCGGCCTCGGCCAAAAAAAAAAAAAAAATGAAAATTGTCTGATATTGTCCTTGACACATGGTATTTCTATGGTCAAGTCCAGATTTACATTTAGATGTAGATTTAATCATGGATATCTAAGTACATTATAGGTACAGATGCCTGTTAGGACTGATGTTGCAATTATTACATTAGAAATGAGGAAAATGAGGTTGAATTATTATATTTCCTTTGTGAGGTTAGTCACAAACCTCTTTGACACCAAAATAGGAAAACCAAACTTCCTTTAGTTTTTTTATCTTAATATATTACAATTGTAATTAGGAAATTCCAAAAATCACAGTATTTGAATGAAAAAGAGTCCAATACTTCTAAACACATAGATTAAAAAGAAATATATATCTTCATTCTTTATTATCTATTTTAAAACTTCAGAAGTCCCTTTCATCACCCATCGACGTTTGTACTTTAAACTTCTTTAGTACATTGTTTAATTGTTGTTCTACACAAATGTCTCATTGACCTACAATCCTATGTAATTTTTCTTTATATCCTTCTTTCATTGTGCAAACCTCTTTATCGGGTTCATCTACCTTTCCATTCTCTCAAAGAGCACACACCAATATATTTTGTTCTGTGCCCTAATGTTATCTGCGATAACTTTGACAACTTCTACAGAAGATCAAGCACTTCTCCAGACACATTCGTTTACATCACGTTTGGAAAAGCGTTTTGCATCTCATTATTACTCCAAGTGAGTTTTTGAGTTTAGGATGATTGGAGACAATACTCATTGTTCATGTTGGTTAGATTGCTATTTTTCAACAAGTTAAAATATTTATCACCAAGAAACATAACTATGGTCTCTGGTGGGCTCTTCTATTCTTGGTGACTTTTTCTCTTTCATTTATGTTCATCCACTTACACGACAGAAATCAAATGTCCTCTTGCTCAACTTGTTAAGTATGCATTGCCTAAGATGCTCTCAAATTTATTTAACCTCATTATGTGTAAAATTCTTTCCTATGTCTGAAGCACATATTGTGCCAGATCTTAACTATGTTGCAGCGTATTAAAAATTAATTTTTAAGTTAAAAACAAAATTCTAGAGCAACAGCAAAAGTAAGATTGGTTACTCCCAGGATAAAATCTAATTCAGCTGCAACAGCAAGATAGGGTGAATGTTCTCTAAAAACATGAACTCCCACAAAATGCCAAAAACCTCCTGTAAGTGTGGGTGAGCTCTGTTCATTGACTAAATCATTCTTTGCATTTCAAGGAGCAGTGAGATACAGTTCTGAGTCATGCATACAGAAATATCCCAAGCTACTTCTTTTTTTTTTTTAATTGAATCATAGCTGTGTACATTAATTCAATCATGGGGTACAGTGTGTGGGCTTCACATACAATCTGAGATATTTTCATCAACCTGATTGACATAACATTCATGAGATTTTCTCATTTACTATGTGAAAACATTTTTGATCC
>CAUYON010054694.1:0-64642 GCA_963573935.1 Arctocebus calabarensis
AATGTTAACAAATGGAAAAACATACCATGCTCATGGCTGGGAAGAATCAACATTGTTAAAATGTCTATATTACCCAAAGCAATATATAATTTTAATGCAATTCCTATCAAAGCTCCATTGTCATATTTTAAAGATCTAGAAAAAATAATACTTCGTTTTGCATGGAATCAGAAAACACTTCGAATAGCCAAGACATTACTCAGAAATAAAAACAAAGCAGGAGGAATCATGCTACAAGACCTGAGACTCTACTATAAATCAATAGTGATCAAAACAGCATGGTATTGGCACAAAAACAGAAAGGTAGATGTTTGGAAAAGAATAGAGAACCAAGAGATGAATACAGCTACTTACCGTTACTTGATCTTTGACAAGCCAATTAAAAACATTCAGTGGGGAAAAGACTCCCTATTTAACAAATGGTGCACGTGAAAGGGCTGGTGACCTGTAGAAGACTAAAACTAGACCCACACCTCTCACCATTAACTAAGGTAGACTCTCACTGGATTAAAGATTTAAACTTAAGACATGAAACTGTTAAAATATTAGAAGAAAGTTCAGGGGAAACTCTTGAAGGAATTGGCTTGGGTGAATATTTTATGAGGAGGACTCCCCAGGCAATTGAAGCAGTATCAAAAATACACTACTTGGGACCTGATCAAACTAAAAAGCTTCTGTATAGCTAAGAACATAGTAAGTATAGCAAGCAGACATCCCTCAGAATGGGAGAAAATATTTGCAAGGTATGCCTCCAACAAAGGTTTAATAACCTGAATCCACAGAAAACTCCAACGTATTAGCAAGAAAAGAACAAGTGATCCCATCTCAGGGTTGCTAAAGGACTTGAAGAGAAATTTCTCTGAAGAAGACAGGCACACAGATACATGAAAAAATGCTCACCATCCTTAATCATCAGATAAATGCAAATCAAAACTACTCTAAGATATCACCTAACTACAGTAAGACTAGCCCACATGAGAAAATCCCAAAACCAGAGATTTTTGGTGTGGATGTGGAAAAAAGGGATCACTTCTATAATGCTGGGGGGAATGCACACTACTACGTTCCTTTTGGAAGGATGTTTGGAGAGTACTTCAAGATCTAAAAATAGACCTTCCATTCGACCCTAACATTTCCCTTACTAGGTATATACCCAGAAGACCAAAAATCACACTACAATAAAGACATCTGTACCAGAATGTTTATTGCAGCCCAATTCATAATTGCTAAGTCATGGAAGAAGCCCAAGTGCCCATCGACCCATGAATGGATCAACAAACTGTGGTACATGTACACCATGGAAAATTATGCAGCCTTAAAGAAAGATGGAGGCTTTACCTCTTTCGTGTTTACATGGATGGAGCTGGACCTTATTCTTCTTAGCAAAGCATCTCAAGAATGGAAGAAAAAATATCCAATGTACTTAGCCCTACTATGAAGCTAATGTAAAGGTTTCATATGAAGGCTATAACCCAACTATAGCACAAGAATATGGGAAGGGAGGGGAGTGGGTAGGTTGGGGTGGAGGGAGGGTAATTGGTGGGGCCACACCTATGGTGCAGCTTGGAAGGGTACAGGTGAAACTTACTAAATGCAGAATACAAATGTCTTCATACAATAACTAAGAAAATGCCATGAAGGCTATGTTAAACAGTCTGATGAAAACATTTCAGATTGTATATGAAACCAGCACATTGTACCCCTTGATTGCACTAATGTACGCAGCTATGATTTAATAAAAAAAAAAAAAGAAAAGAGAAAAGAAAACATAAGACAAAGAATGCTTACTAAAATAATGTATGACATAACCACATTTATTTAAGAATGTGTTCTAGTATCAAACAGCAAATTTCAACAACGCAAAAACCACAATTACTTTTGCACTAACCTATAATCTCCAGTGCACTCTCACTAGTAACAGGTCCTTTTTGGGTCAATAATGCCAACAGTTGACAACAATTGACTTTAATAATAAAATAAAATACCCTAATATTCTTTTAGGCATTACAAGTACTGGGGTTGGAGGTAGAGAGGTCAGTACATGTTAATATAATGTGCCCTATTCTTTATGTTAAAATGAGATACAGTGTAGTACAAGGATATCAATTAAAGATATAAAAACAATTCTTCCAAGAAAAAATGATGTTTTCATTAAGGGTCAATGAATCAGAAAAAAAAATCCAAAGTTTCTAGACTGTACCTGAAATCTGATAATATTACCAATCTGACAGTGATCAATCTAACGTACCTCCAGATCCAATCGTTTCACCATCGCTGATTACGTTGATATCCCCTGAAGGTTCAGAAGGGTTAAGTGTCTGCCTTTGATAGGAAAAAGCTTAAAAGTAAAAAAAAGAAACACAGTCACTAAAGTAACAAATGTGTTATACTTTTTACTACATAAGCATGGCATGTTACTCATATAAGTTACTACATTATCACTGAAATACATTTCAACTTCTCTAGTGACACAAAGAGTACATTATAATTATAATAGGTAAGTATGAAGATAGATAAAACATTTCAGATATTCAGAAAAATTTTAAAAGACAATTATTCAATATTTGAAAATACACTTATCCATTACCTGATGAATTTCTCTGTATGGTACCATGGTGACTCTCTATTCCTAAAACTGTAGAACCTAAAAATAAGCAGATAGGAAAGGACGTCACAGTGGCATAAACCCTGAGTAAATATCCACAGAGGGATCAAAACCAAGACATTTAGGTCGAAAAGCAAAGCAGCTGATTCTACATTGCCAACCATTGATCTTGTTGCCCTTGATATGCACTTGAAATGGTACTGGGTTCAGCCAGTGCCTACCAGTGCAAAGAGTAGTACAGACGGCCAACAGTCTCACCCTAAAATATGAACATTTGAAATTAAAAAGCCTTTTCAAACATATCAGGCTTGCATATTTAAAAAGTTATTTGACAATGAAACATACTCTAAATGGTTTATGATAAAAATAGATCATAACCAGATCAATTATTTTTGCCACATCAAAGAATGATTCCTTTGCAGTCTATTTCCTGCTAAGTGCAAGATCAGTTTCGTTTCACAGCAGTCCCCATACTTACTGCTAACTAGGAGTTCCAGAATACTCTCCGATGCAGTGGTAGCAGTCACTTCCAGACAATGTGCAAAGCTGGTCAATGCCTTGCTGCGGACAGTAGGAGCCTTGTCTGAACAACGGTCAAACATAATTTCTTGCACCAAGAACTTATGCTTTGTGAACTTTTGAAGCTCCAAGGAGAGAGTGCTATCCACCTCTCTTTCAGGGAGTTCTAACAGAGCTAAGACAACATCAAGAGTAAAAACTCGGTGTGGGATCTGATAAAGCAAAAGCATAAGAATTGCATGAGATAGGAGTGAGAATCAAACCTTTCTTCTCATTCAGAACTGGCTACGACTGGAAGTTTGCAGAGCTAGGACCCAAGATTAGACGAAGATATATCCCATACCTTAGAACTTCGTGAATATTTGTAAAGCCAGGCAATGAATGTAGCATATTCCTCACAAGAAAGTTTATTGAGCAGCTGGACTAGGGACTGGGCTGCAGAGGTCCGATACTCTGATTTATCTATCACCTGAAACACAAAAAGGGACAAGCTGCTAAGCCAAGATTTCCATGCAGGACAACTGAAACATGTCATAATACAAGGGGAAAGTTAGTGAGTGTAACTAGTTCACTGGTTTTTAAATACCAAGTAAATTGCTAACACATGTTAGGTTTTAGACCCCTTTGAAAACTAACTTGTAAGAAATCTATAAGCCCTCTCCCCAGAAAAATGTACATGCAAATTTAGCATACAATTTCAGAGAGATCATGGACCCATATTGTCCACAGGTCTCAAATTGAGAATCAATTTTCTAAATGGTTATAAAAATTTAAGAGATAATTATGGAAATATGAACACTGGATAGTTGTTAAAATTAAAGAATTAACTGTGTATTTTTTCAGGTGTGATAAGATTTTGTGATTATGAAGAATTCTTACCCTTTAGAGAAACATACTGAAGAAAAGATATGATAGAATTTCCTTCAAAAAAACAATCTATCATTCCTTCTAAATGACCCCTTTCCAAAATCCAGTGTGTGTATATGTATATATATAAAACACACAGGTATATATATGTTGGGGAGAATGGAAGAGGCATAAATGAAAAAGAATTGTTGAAGACGGGTGAAGAGTATCTGGTGGTTCAAAATCTCCTTCTCCTTGTTTCTATGTGTGTGACATTTTCCAAAATGAAAACTATTTGTTATAGAACTCTCTGTCTGGGGGAACATCTAGCGACTATTAAACAAGACTACTTTTGGTAATAACACAGCTTCATTCCCAAGAACACGCACACAGGCACACACATCGCCCTCATACGCTCTGTACCTCTGTGCGATCACTACAAACACGCGGTACCTTGGCACAGATGTGCTGCAGTAAGATACGGAGCACTGGGAACACGCTCTCCCCCAGTTCATCCACGAGCGAGCTATTTAAAAGAAAAACACATCCACCATTTACGATACAGTGAGTGACTCTGATCTCAAAAACCACTACTTCTACACAGGCAGTCCCTGGGTCACAAACAAGATAGCTTTGTAGGTTTATTCTTAAGTTCAATTGTACGTAAGTTGGAACAGGTATATTTGCCTATTACCTGAAATAGCCCCCATTCATTAAGTGTGAGTCATACGTCAGCTGGATGTTTGGAACTCAGGAACTTACCATAATAGCCTCCATTTGTAAGTGTGGGTTGTACGTAAGTCGGATATTTATGACTCAGGGACTACCTGTATTTATAATCTAAATATTAAAAACAATCTACCCTTATAAGAGTTGTCTCAGTAGAATAAAGACTAAAGGTAGGCTCGGTGCCTGTGGCTCAACGGGCTAAGGTGCCAGCCACGTACACCTGAGCTGGCGGGTTCGAATCCAGCACCGGCCGGCAAAAAACAATGACGGCTGCAACCAAAAAATGGCCGGGTGTTGTGGCGGGCGCCTGTAGTCCCAGCTATTTGGGAGGCAGAGGCAGGAGACTCGCTTGAGCCCAGGAATTAGGGGTTGCTGTGAGCTGTGATGCCACAGCACTCTATCCAGGGTGGCAGCTTAAGGCTCTGTCTCAAAAAAAAAAAAAAAAAAAAAAAGACTAAAGATATAACGTACAGAATAAAACTAAGTACTTCCATGCACAGTTTCGAGAGTTGCTGCTGAGTAACTGAGTCCTTTGGGAAGAGCATAAATGTAATCATTACGTGAACTCTTTTGACTACTTATTCAATTTCATGTTAAGTAGTAAAATATGTCCATTTGGGGTAAATATAAAAATTGACTAAACCACAGTACCACCTCATGGAGGCTCAGCAAAATGCTGCTCCTTCAGCATGCTTGTAACATGGCTTCTCCAAACTTTAACCCAAGCAGATATTATAATTCCCAGACTGAAGCCATTAAGTGTTAAATTTACCTGCACCATTATAAAAAATTATTGCTACTAGCAATATGATGAACTCTCATGGAAAAACCAAAGCAACAGTGTTTCCCCTTAAAACATCTTAGTTATTTAATGTTAAAAAGAATCCCTAGTAAGAGACATTTGCTCAGTGACAAAATGACATCATCCACACCCCGTGTCTTGAGCCATACCACACACTGTGCCCACCTGCAGGTGCAGACACACTTACCACGTCTCTGCATCGCTTCCAAACTGCACGCCAGACATTCAGTCAAGGAGGGAAAGAAAAAACGATGCCACAGCAAACATGTCCTTGCCCATAAAGCTAAGACATGAGACTATTTGTAAGTGAAGCTGAGTAACTCATGAGGGAAAAGGTAGTCTATCAATAATGGTAAAGAAAGTTAAAAGCAACTTAATTCTTCCCTTCAGGAAGTTTTTCTGTAGGCGGGAAGGAACAGAAAAGCAAGAAGAAACAAGGAAAAAGTGGCAAAGAACAATGCAAAGAGACACAGAGCAGAAAGAAAAAGAAGGGCAGGTGTGTTGCAGTGGTAAACACTGAAGCCAGCGACAATGGGAGAAAAGGAGGGTGACTGTCCTTTCAGAGACAGACCTCACGGCTGTATGCAACTCAGCTGGAGGCTGGCTGGGGCCCACACAATGCAGACTCCTGACTTCTTTAACAAGGCGCCACTTGGAGGGTACCAACAGTGACCCAGACCGTGTGTGCCTGATTAGCTATGAAGTGCCTTACTATGGCCCCCAAACCACCATTAGGCCAGGAATTCTAACTCTGTAAGCGACAGAAATCTTGGTTAGCTGAGGGTCCAGAGAACTGAAGGAGAGTGAAAATTCAAGATGTGTGAGCGTCACCTGATAAACTGGACTGCCTGGTTTCTGTGATTGACGACTTGGGCAGTGATAGTAAGAGCATTGCGATGGGATCCTTTGCCTGCCTCTAGCATTAATAGTACATTGAGCAGATGATGGAAAACATAACTGATAACCTAGAAGAGAAAAGAAATTTCAATTTAAAGCCTGACAGAGCATTCAAGGGCCTTAGAGTGATACAGACTCTAGGAAACCACTTCAAGCCATGTGAAGGTAAGTCAGGTTAGCATAATTGCTAGCTGAATACTGGGGATGTATTTTTTGACAATTACTGGGCATTCAATAAATATATTATGTAATGTAAACAGTGTGAAAGAATTGCTGATCATGGTAAGAACATCATATAGTTTCTCTCTCCACCTCCTACATATTATAATTTAGAATTTAGGGCAATGCATTGTCATTTATAAATGGCAAAGAATACTAATATTCCCTCATAAAAGAAAAGGGGAAGATGGCTGGGTGTGGTGGCTTACACCTGTGACCTTAGCACTTTGGGAGGCCACGGTGGGAGGATCATTTGAGGTCAGGAGTTTAAGATTAGCATAAGCAACCCAGTGAGACTCTGTCTCTACAAAAACATAGAAAAATTAGTCTGGCATAATGGCAGGTGCTTGTATTCCCAGCTTCTTAGTAGTTGAAGCAGGACGATGGCTAGAGACCAGAAGTTTGATGTTGCGGTGAGTTTCTTGATACCGCTGCACTCTAGCCCAGACAACAAAGCAAGACCTCGTCTCAAAAAAAAAAAAAAAAAAACTTGTATTTTACCTGTAGTTTACAAGGACTCTTTTAATATACTATCTCACATAATTTAGTCAACAGGTTACTTCCTTCATCCAGTAAATAAAACATTTACTGAAAATCAAGTCTGTGGTTGTATTAACCACTTTCCCATATACAGCTAGATTTAGCTATATTTAATTTTAAACCTCACAGAAACTCCATAAGGACATAAATAATTTTCATTGTACAGATAATTATAAAAACTCCAAAGGTGGGCTGTCCAAGTTTAAGGGCTAGCCAATTAAAGCTCTGGTTATCACTTGACAAGCCTTTAAAAAAAAAAAAAAGATCTGGTTAAAACCATAGTTGCCCAACATTAAGCCAATACTTTCGCAAATAAAAAAAAAACATCTTTTGAGACACAGTAGACCTAAATGGACACATTTTCCCATCTATTTCATCTTTTTTTTTTTTTTTTTTTAGATAGAGTCTCATTATAGAATGTTATTGCATCATAGCTCACAACAAACTCAAATTCTTGGGATTAAGTGATCCTCTTGCCTCAGCCTCCCGAGTAACTGAGACTATAGGCACCTACCACAATGCCCAGCTACTGTCTATTTTATCTTTTAAAATGCTAAAAAAAGGGCATGGAAATTAAAAGCATTAATGTGAATTCTATTGCATTCCTATTTCAAGCACACAGAAATGATATAGTTATAAAACAAAGTATTGAATGTTTTGTAAATAATAGGCATCATGCTCAGCATTTGACATGCTTAATTTCCTTCTTTTTTTAAAATCTCAGATTAATGTGGGGGTACAAACAATGAGATTACAATGTTTGCACCTGTTAGGTAGACTTCCTCTTGTTGAAGTGCATGATTTCATTGAGTCTCAATCCGTAAGGAAGGTGAGACTTTTATTCTTTTTATCCAGATGCAAAATATGACACTTTTGCCAGGTTTTATAACTCATACATGTGTGGCACATTGCTAGTAAGGGGTAGAATCAGAATTTGAACAGAGATGTGTAGAACCCCAAGTATTGTTTTTAATGTCAATGAACATCTACCATGAGCCCAAATCTTAACCATGTTATTGCCTCTGCAAATGAGCTGTATCTCAGCCACCAAAAGTCATATGACCTTGGTTCATCACAGTTTTTGCAAAGTGTTATTGCTTTCTAATGATATCTAAGTTTAGCTCCACCATGCACGAATAACCCTAACTCCAATGTTTATGCTAGTGATAATATTAATGTCCCCTGGGGGGCCTATCCCACTCAAACCAGGAATGAAATAAAATTCTTGTAGGATATCAACTATAATAAAACAAATATTAACAGAAATACTGAAGCACACATGAATTTCCAAAGAGAAACTTAAAAATTCTATGATTATTCTTTTTAAAATGTGATAAATTTTTTTTACAAAAGTAAAACTGTTCAGCAGCTTATTCGTTCCTCCTACCTTATTTACATCAGAACGATTTTTTCTGCTTAAAACCTAACAATAATTTGCAGTGGCCAACAAATATTTTGATATAAAATTAGCAATGAATAACTGACATTGAACAGAAACAGTGATATCTATTACACAAATAATATAAGATCCAGTAAGTTAAAATGGCATTACATCAAATGCTTTTAAAGTCTTTCCAGTGTATAGTTTGTCTGCTTTCAATTCAGCTAGTAATTAAATTAGATCCTCATCTCCTTTACCTTGTCTCCTTCTGCATGAATTGGGGAACACAGCAAATATAATCCATGATAGGCCAGTTCTGGTATGTATTTTGCTTGGTTAAGATCTCTAAAGAAAAAAGGTAAAACATTATTTAATGAATACTCTTTACTCAAGAGTATTTCTTAACTCTCAAAGCCATATTTAAATGAATAAATTCTACCCATGTGCCAATTAGAATAGAATGGCATTTATATTTCTGCTGGAACAAAGATGATTACACTATATTTAATTTGTAACACTGGAAGATTTAATGGCTCACCTAACTTGTGTAATATTAAATTCATGAGGAACTGGCTCGAAATTTGTTAATGCAACAAAGACCTGGAAAACAGATACAAAAAAAAGGCCTGATTTTTTTTGCACTCATTAAATATTAGTCTATGCCCTTTGAAGCTGTCCCAAGGTTTTTGTAATTTTCACTTACCTCTACACAATTCTGGACATTTTGTGGCTTCTCTTTCAGGGAAAACTTGGGCAGAAGCCTTAAAAAATTCTTCAAAAGGTGAAAGATGGCATTTCGAATTTGAGAAAGGTCTCGAGTAGAAAAACAAATATTCTCTTCCTCTTCTTGTTCTTCTATAATTTCATCCATCTAGATTACAAAGAAATGCGTGGGGGACTGGGTGATAATGCCTAGCACTTTGTCCTACAGTTTTTGATCTACTCGAACCCAGTGTGGTTAAATTCCAGGTAGTAGCTGACAGAGGTGACGTGACTTAGACCAAGTTGCTTGACTGTTCTAGGTCTCCATGGTCACAATGGTTAAGTTACCGGGTGAGATGACCATGTCAGTAGTTTCTAGCTCTGTGGGGTTTTTGTGTCAATGAAAATTCTTGTGCTTCTTGGAAAAATTCTTTTTTGAGATAGTCTCACTGTTGTCCTGGGTAGAGAGTCCTTGCCTCGCAGCTTACAGCAACCTCAAACTATTGGGCCCAAGCAATCCTCTTTCCTCAGCCTCATGAGCACCTGGAACTACAGGCACCCGCCACAACGCCTGGCTAGTTGTTCTATTTTTAGTAGAGACAGGGTTTTGCTCTTGCTCAGGGTGGTCTTGAACTCCTGAGCTCAGGCGATCCACCTGCCTCAGCCTCTGAGTGCTTGGATTACAGGTCTGAACAGCGCCCAGCCTGGAAGTCTTGATGTTAATGAACCTCTACCATCTTACCTTGTCACATAAGAATTTGGAATTAAAACTATTCAGCTCTTAAGGACACACACCATCAGTGTACCTCAACCACCCCCTCTAATGTGATAAAAAGAACGTTGAGTGTGGCAAACACACCAGTGAGAATGTTGTCAAGCATCCCTAGGAACAGGGCTGGGGAGAGACAATCAAGACACTAGAAAGATGGCAAGGCAGAAGAGTGTCCTTAGAAGTGTATGAAGTACATGTAGTATTGAGTAGCTAGTTTAAAGAACCTTTTGCGAGTGGTGCCCATAGCTCAGTGGGTAGTGCCGGCCATATACACCACGGCTGGCGGTTTCAAACTCAGCCCAGGCCTGCTAAAACAACAATGACAACTGCAACAAGTTGGGGTGGGCGCCTGTAGTTCCAGCTACTTGGGAGACTGAGGCAAGAGAATCACTTAAGCCCAAGAGTCTGAGGTCGCTGTGAGCTGTGACGCCACAGTACTCTACCCAGGGTGACACCTTGAGACTCTGTCTCAAAAAAATAATAAATAAAAAAATAAATAAGTAAAGGACCATTTGCTTATAAACATGATGCCTG
Organism: Arctocebus calabarensis; assembly: GCA_963573935.1. NCBI lineage: Eukaryota > Metazoa > Chordata > Mammalia > Primates > Lorisidae > Arctocebus > Arctocebus calabarensis. Next base: position 10,547 of record CAUYON010054694.1, read on the forward strand.
AAATCATACTTTTAAACTCAATCCTTAAACACAAGCATGTATTTATATGGATATGTTTTATACACTTAATCTTAGATAAAAGGCCAAGGGGTGATTTTGTATAGATATGTTTTATTATCCAATTTACTTCTTACATCAATGTATTCTTTCCTGGGTGGCTTTCCTCTTTTTCTGTGCCTTGCTGGATTAGCCTGTGAGCTTGTGGGCTGCTCTTTCTTCCTTTTCCGATTCAAGGTAGATTCCTGAGGCCAACTCTTCTTCAGAGTCTGAACACATTTGTCAAACATCACTGGGTGGAAAACTTGATTGGCTACACTGCCTATTCATAAAGAATAAAGAGTGAGCAGGCTAGACTTCATAGTCTTCAAATATGACTGCAACAACAGATGAGAAGTTAAAAAGCACAATAAAGGCTTTTCACTAACTTAGAATAACAATGAACCTTTAGCAAAAGAGTACCATTTTCAACTTCAGCCTTAGTAGAGGAACAACAGTGTTGAATTGGAAATAAATAACAAGATTTTCATACCTGGTCATGATAAAATAACTGGTTTTACACTTGTTCTCTTGGCTATAAACAACTATACAACTGGACAAAAATGTATAAACTAATCATTTTAAGATACTAGGCACCAGGTGGTACAGAAATGCAATCGTAAACTCTGCAATTGGTCCAGTCTCGTATCCAGAGGCGATTTCTGGACAACGGCAGAGAAATGGTAGACGCCAGCACATTATGATGGTCTTACTAAAGTAGAGAAAACAGAGCCTGAAAGACGGGGTAGCTGGAGTCAGAGAACAGAGTGCTGGGACAGAGGAAGCTACACAGAAAAAGAAGTCCAGAAACCTGCACAGGGCAGAATACGAGCTACTCATGTATGGAGGGCAAAAAAATATTTCCAAGGAGCTACTGTAGAAGGTAAGTCATGTTCCCAACTCACATGGGGATAAGACATTTCAGACCTTGTTAAACACCCGAGTGTTCACTCGGTAGAGACCTAAGAACGTTCCTGAATAAGTGGGGTGAGTTGGATGTAGTTAAGGCTGCTTTATATCTGCCCTGACAAAGTTTTAAAACAAGCTTCAAAAGGATCAAGGCTGGCTATCAAAATATGCCTCAACACTATTTAAAGGCAAAAAATAAAATTCAGACACCCAATAACCTAACAGGACAAATGTTCAGGATCCAATAGAAGAAATCACTGGGCATGCTCAGAACCAGAAAAATCTGCCCCCCTGATAAAAAGAAAACTCAGCCAATAATAATAGTCTAAGAAATGACAGAGGTAATGGAACTAGCTGATAACCACCTTAGAGCAGATATTATACATAAGCTCAAGAATTAAAAGTAAATACTGTAAGCCAACCATCCAAGGGACTGTAATGAACTGGCCAACATACAGAGGTGGTCAACATAGGGAACTAAGCCCACTGCCCGGACACGTGCATGTCATGTGTGGAGGTCAGCTTCAGGAGGGGGTCAACTACGGAGGTTCTGCTGTGAGAAAGGAGAAAAAGTTCAAAAGGATCAAATGGAACTTACTTGATTTGAAAAAGAAACATTCACTGGATGGGCTGAAGAGCGGATTAGATATTACACAGACAAAAATAAGCAAACTTGAAGATGTAAGAGAAGCACAGGAACAAAAAAGTTAGTACTTACTGACTTGTGAAAGAGTATCACTGTCAAACGTGAGCCCAGTTAAAAGGGGATAAAGAAAACATTTGAAAAAATAATAACTGAAAAATTTCCAAATCTGCTGAAAACTGTAAATCTATAATTCCAAGACAGTCAGTGAACTTTACCATAACAAACACAAAAGAAAGCACAAAAAAGCATAGATAATCTAATTAAAAACCCAAACCTGTCAACTCAGAACTCTGTATCAGGAGAAAACATTCTTGAAGGTGAAATAAAAACATTTCATATAGTCAAGTGCCAAGAAAGTTGATGGCTGACAGATGTGCACTACAAGAAACATTTAAAACAAAACATTTTTTAGGCTAAAGGAAAAATTATATAAGATAATTTTATTTATGAGGTGATGTCCAATGTCTTCTATTAAACATTGTACTGTAGGTTCCAGCTGTGGTCATTAGGCAAGAAAAAGAAATAAAAGGTATCCAAACTAAAAAGGAAGAAGTAAAACTATTTACAAATGACATGACCTCCTATAAAGAACATCCTGAATAAATGAGTTCAGCAAGGTTGCAGGATAAAAGACCAATAATCAAAAAAATCAATTGTACTTCTACACCCTACCAATAAACAACCTGAAAATAAAATTAAGAAGATAATGTCATTTATAGCAGCATTAAAAAGAATAAAATGCTTATGAATAAAACTTAAAAAAGAAAGTGTAAGAATTATATAATGAAAATTATAAAACACTATTGAAACAAGTTAAAGTGGACCTAAAAGATGGTGATACTCTCCAAATTGATCTATAGATTTAATGCAATCGCTGTCAAAACTCCAGCTGCATTTTTTTTTTTTGCAGAAATTTACATGTAGATCCTAAAATTCACATGGAAATGCAAGGGGCCTAATAGGCAAAACAATCTTTAAAAAAGAGACCATATTGTGACTCTTATGTATCAAAAGCATCCCAACCATAGTCCGGAAACATTTACAAATGGAAGGGAATTGGCAAGAACACAGCTTGCTGGAAGGATGCAAGTGGCCCACACTAACAGCTACCTCTTTGCCCTGGCACAAACCTCAACCTTAATCAGAAGAAATGGCATCTGGCAAGGGAAGACAAGAGTGAAACTGGGTCTCTATAACCACTGCCTTCCTGAGAGAAAGCCCAGTGACAACTAAGACACTGCTTAGCAACAAAGTTCTTTTTTTCCTTTGGGACAGAATCTTATTTTGTCATCCTTGGTAGAGTACTGTGGTGTCAGCTCACAGCAACCTCTTGGGCCCAAGCGATTCTCTTGTCTCAGCCTCCTGAGTAGCTGGGACTACAGGCAGCGGCCACAGTGCAGCGATTTTTAGGCTATTTTTATGGGGTCTGGTTCTGGCTCAGGCTGGTGTTGAACCTGTGAACTCCCAGAGTGCTGGGATTACAGGTGTTAGCCACCATGCCCGGTCAGCAACAAAGTTCTTTAGGAACTTATTTCAAAAGTCATTATGGGAGCATCAGTAGCATAATTAAGGGTCCAAGCCTTTAAAGACCTTTTTACTTGTTCCCGAATCATCCTTAATATTAATTACACATGCATTTATGTGAACAAGGATAAGCAACAAGCTGACAAAACTTATGATTTTCTTTTCCACAGGAATTTTGAGTTCTCCAGCTCCATCTCTACAATCCCTTCTCTCTCGCCTTGAGTTTGGCATAGAGAATGGACTCTTCAGCGCCCCCAGGAGGAGCAGCCTGAGTGTTCTGACATCAGGGAGGCAGGGCACTGTTCACAGACAGACTCCTTTCTGGCACTTCCTTTCATCAAGTATTACTAGCTACTTCCACGCTCTCCTGATTAGAATGATTTTACCTATTCTTCAGCACCCACATAGGAAAGAGATAACAGTGACTCTCCACAGCAATTTTCCTCAGTCTGGACAAGAAGACAGGAGGAGAAAAGGTATATCAGAACATTATTCTGGGGTGAGAGAAGGGGACTGATGCTCTTGTAATCTCTCTCGGATTATTTGCATTAGGTGATACACAGTGTAATTTCAAAAGACAAACACATGTAAAGAAAAAAGGGAAAGAAAGTTATCAAACACCCGAAACATGCCACGTACTCCACAGACTTGCTCACTTAATCCTCAGCACAACTCTGGGATATGGATTATCCCTGCCCCATTTTATAAGAAACTAAGCATAAGGATTGAAAATGATATGGAAAGGAAAAGTGACAAGGGCGTTGTCCCATCGCATCAAGTACACATACCTGGCACTTCTAGAAGCAGAAAGTAAAGCCCAGCAGCATGAAGTCCGTATTCTCGATACTGCACGCTGACACTTTTCTTATGAACTATCTGGACAAAGTGATAGAATAATGCCACCAGCGTACTGTGGGAAATGTTATTCTCAATGAGGAAGGTCCAAACGCTCTGTGCGGAAGGGCAAACCACAAAAGCCAATAATTAGAAAACTCTCCTACTATTTGAATTTTTGCCTTACAAAAAGACCACCTGGCTCTTAATGATAAATGTACCATATTTATTTATTTATTTGAGACAGAGTCTCACTTTGTTGCCCTTGGCAGAGTGCCATGATATCATAGCTCACAGCAACCTCAAACTCTTGGGCTCAAGTGATTCTCTTGCCTCAGCCTCTCAAGTAGCTGGGACAGTAGCTGCCACAATGCCCGGAGATTTTTAGAGACAGGGTCCAGCTCTAGCTCAGGGGTCCTCAAACTATGGCCCGCCGGCCACATGCGTTGATGTGAATTATATTTGTTCCTGTTTTGTTTTTTACTTCAAAATAAGATATGTGCAATGTGCATAGGAATTTTTCATAGTTTTTTTTTTTTTTTAACTATAGTCTAGGCCTGCAATGGTCTGAGGGACAGTGAATTGGTCTCCTATTTAAGAAGTTTGAGGACGCCTGCTCTAGCTCAGGCTGGTCTTGAACCCCTGAACTCAGGCAATCCACCTGCCTCCACCTCCCAGAGTGCTAGGATTACAGGCATGAGCCACTGCACCCAACTAAATAAATATTTTAAAAGAATTGTTTTGGTAAATTAGAAGCACAAACATTTTTGTAATTATTATAGCTTAAACCTATACTAAATCTTTTGGGATACCAAATATTAGTGATGGCTCAGAAAAGTTACCTCTCCATCTAGGTTAAATGTACCTAAATCCATTTATCATTAATTACTAAGGAAATCAGAGCAATTTATTTAAATATAAATGTTCTGCAGATGTGAGCAATGGGAGCAGGAGACACTTGAAGCCTCTCCCTCAATACATTTCAGAAGTGGCCTGGGGAAGAAAGGAAAGAAACCGTAGAATGAAAACCACACTTTTATTAATTTTATCACTGTCCTATGCTTTCTCCTTTTAAACAGATGAAAAGGGTTTTTGAAATAAACCAAATATAGAAGGAAATAAATATCGTTTATCTCTGAGTACAGTATCTTAAATAAAACAAAGGCCCAATACATTTGAGCAATTGGCTTTCGTGCTTGCTGCTTCCTTAGAAAGGCAGGGGAAGTGTTAGCCAGCTTCAGGTTAGCCCCACTGCTTAGCACAGGCCTCCTCACAGGGAGACCATTGCAAGTCTTCTCCTTTCCTTCGCTAGAAGACTTCGGGAAGAAATCATTTCCTACCTTCACAGCATCACGTCCTCATTCCTGATGCCACCTGCACTTCCACGGCACTCACCCGTTTGGTCTCTTGGGCCATGTGACCCCACAGCCACAGTCTGGTCTTGGCACCAGTGACCCTTCTCCCTTGCCTGCTGACTGCTCCTCCTCTGGTCCCTTTCAAACAGCTGATTCTGTTGTGACCTCTCTCCCTAACTGACCTCCAGATCACTGTATTCCTACACACACGTGGATTGAGAGGACCGTCCCCTCTCTCCTGACCTTGCAGTCCTTCTTTCTAACTACTTGTCATGCCTCTCAGAATCTCAGATCTCCTAACAGAATCTCAGATCAAAAGTCTACACTGGAACTCATAATCGCCACTTAACCTTGCTCCTCCTCCCTTATTCCCCAGCTTGGGCACAATGTCATCATCTTCCTAGTTTCAGAAAGTTTCTTTCTTTTGCTCTCTCCCTACACTCAGTCAATTTAGCACTTTGCTTGTAAGTCGGAGCTATCTCACAAGGGATTCTTAGTTCACAAATTCTACTAATTCTACCTCAAAATATGTTGGTGAGAACGAGGAACTTTGTTTCCAATTCCCACAACTGTAACTCCAGACCATGCCACTGACACTTATAACACCCATATCACCATAAAAGTCCCCCAATGGATCTCTTTTGTATATATTTTTCTCACTTCAGTCTATCTACGGTCAAGAACATTTGTCCTAAAGCAGGTCTATCCACGTTACTTGTATCTACTGCTCACTGTAACCTCTTCCACACAGGGTTGATTGTGAGATTAGATGAGTTAATACATGCATGATGCTTAGAACAGAACCTCATAAACACACTTTATTTAAAAAGGTTCAACTTCACAGTTCCTCCTCATTCAACATAACCATCCTTGGTCCCATCTCTCGTTTCAAGAATTCTTCGCACTATTCTCGCCACACCGCTCACAGGTCCCTACACATTCCATGTACATTCCCATCATGTCGCTCCTTTGCCGGTAATGCCTTGCAATCTTCATTTTCTGTTAGTCAACACCTTACTCATTTACGAAGATTCAGCACCAGCTCCTTTCTTTCTGGTATCTTCCATATTCTACTGTGCTCCCTTTCCCGTGGCCCTATTAGATGATAAGTACACCCTTCTTGGAGCACTTTTTACCCTCTGGTTCACAGGCCCCGGTAGACTCACAGTGGCACTGAATCTCCCCAACCCCTGCAGCTGCGTGTGGTTGATGGACTCACTTGCCAGTGCTCAGCATCCACACTCTCCCTCCCTGGACCTAGGGAGAGGCCTGCATCTTAATGCTGACTTTGCCTACTTAAGTACATAACACAGCACTCAGCATTACATTAAAGGAGTGAATTCCATGATTTAAAGTTTGCATGGTTATGTGAAACTTGTAACTGAAATATTTTTATTTACTTTCCATGTTTCAGAGATGTTGATATCTAAGTAGTTTTTGCTGTGTTTCCCAATCTTTCTGGTTTTTTTGAAAAATAGTTAATGATTTAAATATTAATAAGCACACTAGGTAGAACTCAATATTCAAAGGAATTCTTTGGATAACTGCAATTCAACTAATCATTCCTCAGTTTATGAACATTAGACTCTCTTACAGTTAAGGCTTGAATTTCAATTACAGTTTCCTTGCACTTCTTTCCATTTTTAGTTTTTTTGTTTGTATGTTTTTGCCTTTTTATGTTTCCTTTAATTTGCTCTTGTAAAAAGGTGGTCATGGCGTGGGGAAAAATATCAGACTAATACTTTGAACCTTTTGGGAAGCTATTAGGATATTCCAATAAATGAATGACATTTTCTATGTTATTCATATTGTATTCTATATAAAATTGTATGCTAAAAAGCTAAGCTTTAGTTCATAATGATGATTTTTATCTTCCACTTTTAACACCTCAAGTTGGCTAGCTTAACTTTTTATTTTCTTACTTCTGTAGATCCATGCTCTTCAGTAGCAAAGGGGTAAAGGCTTTCATAGAGTTTTGTAAATGCACTCAATCCAGTCTCTATGATCTCGGACTCTATGTTGGCATCCAAAGGCTCAGTCTCTGTGAAATCCAGTTCCCACACTGTGTCCACCCATCCTAAGGGAAAATAAATAATGCAATTAGTAAGTGCTCTATAATAAGTAAATTACCAATCACCTTTAGACTCCAGGTACATTAAAGAGGAGAAAAGTTTGTAAGTCATAACTCACATTTAACTTGTCATACATAGGTGTAGTGTAATTAAAGGCAAGCAGAAAAGGTTAAAAGTATCTTTTTTTTTTCTAAATCATAAATGACAGCTGGCTATTAGGTTAACTACCTTCCAAAAATATCAAGAAAGAAAATGCTGGCTGGGCACAGTGGCGCATACTGTATTTGTGGCACTCTGGTAGGCCAAGGCAGGTACATTGCTTGAGCTCAGGAGTTCAAGACCAGCCTGAGCAAAAGTGAGACCCCCATCTCTACTAAAAATAAAAAAAAAAATCAGCCAGGCATGGTGGTAGATGCCTGTAGTCCCAGCTACTTGGGATCAGGAGGTTAAGGCAAGAGGATTGTTCAAACCCAGGAGTTTGAGGTTGTTGTGAACTAGGACACCACAGTACCCTACCCAGGGTGACACAGTGAGACTGTCTCAAAAAGAAAGAAAATGCTTTTAAGATATAACAGTTTAGGGGAATGACATGTCAAAACACTTAATGGTCAGGCCTTCCCATATGTCTAATGTAGAGAGCAGAGGTTAATCAGATTGCCCTAGATGCTCCTTTGTGAAATTTTCATAACCAAGTTAATAAGCCGACATCAAGTATATAACATACTTTATTGTGCCCTTGGACAATAATGTAGCATGATAAAAAACAGATATGATTTCCCCAAGAAGTTTAAACTGGAGGAGGCAAGGCAGATTCATACTCATAAAGATACTCAGTGACTTCATAATACATTGATGGGAAGAAGATATGTTGTGATAAGGTCGTATTAAGACAGCATATAACTGTATTTCTTGACAATGTCTCTTACCTTTAAACCTCTCCTCCTTAACTCACAAACTATATTTAATGTTTTCAGTGTTATTCCCCCAAACCTACCATTAAGACTAGATGGAAAGATGTGGATATCTCAGACAAAGTATTAATCAGGTGCTCCTTCAAATTAATAATTTAAAAATATTTGTTCATCACTGATTTAGAGAAGTTGGGCTAGGGTACAAATAAATAAATACAGAGACAGATGGTAGCCTCAGCCTTTCGTTCATGGTTCTGCACATTATGTGGCACTCAGCAAATGAAGTCTTAGCGTTAACTAAGTCCATCTTCCTTAGAATACAATCTGCCTACCATCTTTTCTCACTTGAGCTTGGCCTTGGGGGAGGAAGTCCCTGTACCTCAAGTGGCTCTGTATAACATCCTTCCAAAGATATGCAATATGCTGCCTTAAGGAAGATATGAAAAATACAATTGAATCTCTCCATATTTCCAGTTAAAGCTCATTATAGACTATAGCAAAAGTTATCCACCTTCTTATTATGGCTTTTCCCACAATAGCTCCCTTCTGTCTGTAGCATCTAATCTAATTTGGAAGGCAGTAACTGGCCCTGATATCTGCCATTTGTTCACAGAAATCTTTTTTTTTTTTGCAGTTTTTTGCCGGGGCTGGGTTAGAACCCACCACCTCTGGCATATAAGGCTAGCACCCTATTCCTTTGAGCCACAGGCGCCACCCCACAGAAGTCTTCTGTGCTGATTGTTGAGGGAGAGTATAGGAAAAAGTGAGTTTGATTCTTTTTCTTCAATATTCTTGTACTATTCAAAATAAATCCCTCACTACCTATTTTCACACTGTCAAGCAGAAGATAATTTCTGCTCTAATTTAGAGGAAAGCCTCTAAATATGCTAGAGATACAGAGAAAATGCTACAGGGTTCTTGTCCACAAAGATCTCACCATCTCATACTTAGGATACCAAAAAAGAAGACTGTGGTAGAGGAAAGACCATAAAATTTTCATTAAAACAAGGTGGATAGTCTGACTTGATACTCTTATATATGATTAGTCTCCACTTCATCATTGGGAACACAGGATTGTGAAAGGGAATGTGTACAGACAGCCTAAAAATGTGCTAGCCACATAAAGGATACTCACTGAATGATAGTTATTATTTTCACAATGAATGAGCTGTTAAAATGGAAATAGATATGTAAAACATAAAATGCTAGAGAACTCAATAGGAAACATTACCAGGGGAGGAGGAGGGATAGAGGTGGGTTAGATGATACTTTAGTTGGACTTGAATATTAGGGAAAGAAATGCAGCAAAGCGTAACCCAGAGAGTATAGCATAACCAAGCACAAAGGAAAAGAAAGTATAAAGTATTTAGAAATGAACGAAATAACGAAATACTAAAATAGCAACAACATAGGGTTTCAGTGTAGAGGGTGAGAATTAGTATGTATTTAGTAGGTATTATGTGCCAGGTATGAAGTTCATCTTCACAAAAATCTACTGACATCCGTTTTATAATGCCCATTTGACAGATAAAAAATTGAGGCTCAGGAAGGTTAATTAAGCAACTTGCCCAGTACTACATGATTGCTATGTGGTAGAGTTAAGTAACCTATTCGAATACTTCCGACTCCACAGTTATACTCTTGGAAAAGCATCCTGGAGAGAATGGTGAAGGCTCTTTTAAGGCATGCCAAGGATCTGGTTATCTATTTAGGAAATATAGGGGAAACGTTAAAGGTTTAAAAGACTTGACAAAATTTAAAGTTGTCTTCCAAAGTGGTCCTGCAGAGTGTGGAGGACGGGCTGGCACAGTTAACGTCAGAAAACAGCTAAGATACACTCCCACAACTCAGGTTGGCTATAATGAAGGCTTGCGCCTGGGCTGCAAGCAGCATCAGGAATGGAGCGGGAGGAACAGAGACATCCCCGGAGCTGGAGAACTAGAGGTAGTGGGCACCAAAGGGGAGACGAGAATGCCACGACTGGTGCCATTAGGTGGCTTTGGGAATTCCAGTTTCATTCATGTGACGTTTGATGATGCCTGCGAGTGAGACATCCAGCTGAACCTATGAACTTGAAGTTCAAGAAGTAAGTCTGGCAGAAGGAGAGAGCCATTTAAAACCACCGGAATAAATAAAAACACATACATTTACGGCAATGTGCAGAATAAGGAGGATTAGGCGGAGGAAACAGATGCACAAGTACTAAAAGAGACTGGCCAACAGCAGCTTTTATTGTTTTAACGGTTACGTGACTGGGTTGAGTCTCTGGTAAACTCGGCTGGTCACTATCCTGGTGTGACACAGCTCCGGGGACCCCAAACCCTGCGAGGGCCCCCTCCCCCACCCCTCTCGCACCTCGGCCCGATCCGGGCTAAGGCACAGTCGGAGATGCAAAGCATCCGAGGTCTGCACCCTGGGCCTCGCGGCTGCGTCTCCTCACCCGGGCTGAGATCCAACGGGCACCAAGGCTGCAGGCCGCTCCCGAGGTCCCGCAGCGCCACCATGTTCTCCCGGGAATTGGTTCGCCTCCGCGGAGCTGCTCAACTTTCAAAGCTCGCTGCCGCGCGCGCTCCGAGGCGTTCCTGCGGACCAATCAGAACGCGCAGAGTTCCCATCGCCCAATCACCGCGCCAAACCGTTTTCATTCTACCAACCAATCAGCTGAGTCGTGAACGCACGCGCAAAAAAAAAAAAAAAAGGGGCAGGCTGAAAACTGGAGGCTGAATCAAGGTTCATCAGGGCGAATTTTCAGCTTTTCCATTAAAGTAGGAGCCGAAAACTAAGCGAAGGCCTAATAGCGTCTTTCCAGCCTTGTCACAAGTGGGAGGAAATGTAGAGTACTCGGGACAGGGTACTTCCTGCAATAACCGTCACCTTTGCCCCCGTCCGGCGACATTTCGCGTGAGTGTCAAAGGGCTACCTTCGTCCCGTCAGCACTCGAACGTTGTACATAACCGAATCTGGAAGGTAGCCCAGCGTTTGTCGAGCTACAACGATGCAAAGAAAGCAAACAAAGGGATTCCGAGAAGACATCTGCAGTTCTTTTGATTTTGCCTGTGCCAGGATTCTACTGGAAACAGGCTGTGGCTGCCATGTCGACTCAGGTGGTGACAGCGAGGCCCTGCCACTGTGCACTTGCGCAGAGAGCACACCCCCTAGCGGCCGGGAGGCCAAAGCTGGAAGAAAGCCTGCGCATGCGCGCGGCATATCCAGCGCATCCGGGCTGGAGCTCGCCTTCCCCCTCCCCCGCCCGGCGCTGCCGAAGCACCTGGGTGCGTTGCGCCGCCAGAGGCTGGGCAGCTGCCGGTGCTGCTCTGTGCCGGACCCCACCTGGTGGGCGCCGGCGACGCGCACCCGCCTCTGCGCAGCAGCCCTCCACAGCGTCGCACCGCCCGCCCTCGCCCGCTCCCTGCCACTGGCAGCTCGGGCTGGCTTGGCGCGGCGCTCTGCTCCTCGGTGCATCGCTGCCCGCAGCCGCCTGCCTCCCCTGGCCCTGCCCCTCCCCGGTGGAGCTGGGCTGTCGGTGGTCGCCCGCCGCCCCGCGGCCCCGGCGGAGCCCGGCTGCTGTGCGGCCGCCCAGCGCGCTCCCGCAGCGGGCCCTCCGGCCTGTCTTCCCTTAGGGCAGCCCGCGCCCCAGTGCGAGGGAGCGGTCCCTGCCGAGACCGGCCGGGCCCGGCGGGGAGATGAGCTTCTTCGGCTTCGGGCAGAGCGTGGAGGTGGAAATCCTTCTGAACGATGCAGAGAGTAGGAAGCGGGCCGAGCACAAGACGGAGGACGGGAAGAAGGAGAAATATTTCCTCTTCTACGACGGGGAGACGGTCTCCGGGAAGGTGAGCCTTGCGCTCAAGAACCCCAACAAGCGGCTGGAGCACCAGGGCATCAAGATCGAGTTCATCGGGCAGATCGGTGAGTCGAACCCGGGGACCTCCCTCCCCAAGCGTGGTCAACCGGGCCAGGGCTGGGGGTGGGCGGGGAGCGGCGTGATTCAGGGCCCAGCCCTGGCGAGGCCTGACACAGCCACTCATCAGCTGCAGCCTGGGGCTCAGACACAGGTCCAGCTCGTGGGCGACTCCCCCTGCCTTACTGTCCTCCCTGCCAGAAGTGACAGCGCACTGCCGGGAGGTGGGGAGGCCGTGCGTGGGAGGGCCCTGCTGTGCCTGGTCCCACCCGGCTCTGGGTACCCCTGTCTCTTCTGCACCCTCTCAGCCCCCAGGATTTCAGGGTGAGGTGCTTGAAGCCGCGGCCTGAAGGTGGGCTTGTTACGAGGAGACCACGCTCTCAACACTGGGCCTCCCACTGACTGACCACTGAAGCTGTCAGACCCAAAGTTAAGCTGCGAGCCTTTTTTCTTTTGAGACGTGGTGTGGAAGAGAGAGCTTATCAGTTCTCTCTTATCTGCCGCAGCTGTGAACTACCTAGCCCTGACATGCTTTCAGAAAGAAGACCTGTAATTTCCAGTCTCTGACTGCTTATCCCAAGTCTGCATTTCTCAGACTTCTATTATTAGATTCGAGTTTTCAGTTGTCTCATTTTTCTCCTTAAAGACAAAGAATGATGTTTCCAAAACCACAATTAAGTGATCAGAATTCTTCAGTGTCCTAACAGTCTTCAACATGATTGTGAATCATGAGTACTAAGCAGGAAAAGGCATTAACAGTGAAGAAGATTTGGGGAGCTTCTGGTGAAGACTGTGTCTCCAATTCTAACACTATTTGGAGTCTTGCGTGTTATTGAAATGCTCGGGCACTTGTAAAACAAACTGTTTTTGTCATTAGGCCAGGAGAAGATTTGCAGTAAATACTCTGTGGGCTGCAGACACCTCTGGTAGAGAATCTATATACCCACGCTGCCTATATAACACTGTTTTTAGAGACTTCTTTGAGCTTGTTAAACTCTCATATCTTGAGGGTATAGGAAGAAATTTTCTCTCTCCTTTTCTCAGCTCCAGTGAGATACGGGTTAGGGTTAGGAAAAGGAAAGGAGTCCCAGTGGCCTGTTCTGCAGTCCACTGGTATTTTGCCTCAAGCATTTGCCTCTGCTATTTAAGAAAATGAGATCAGGTTAAAGACTGGCTGATCCTATAGGAACCTTTTTGTGTTATTTTAAAGCCAGAATATGAGAGACTGTTAACTGAACCAGAAAAGGACCAGAAGAGCAAATTGATGCCTTTTATTACTTATGATACTTTCCTGCTTCTGGCTTTGATGGCAGGGTTGGTCAACAGCAGCAATGGTGACATTTGGGGCCTGACAATGCGTAGAATATGTAGCACCATCCCTGGCCCTAATTGACTAGTTACCAGTAGCATCTCTCACTTGTAACCACAAAAATATCTTGCACTATTGCCATGTGTCCCCTGGAGTGGAAAATCATCCCTAGTAAAAACCCATATGGTATAGATATGATGACTCCAAAGCATTTTATGTCAACCATAATATATGAAATAGTCAAGAAATCATTACCTTAATCTATCATGGGATTAGAGCTAAAATTATTAAAAATAAAGAAATCCTTGCCTCTGAGAAGTGGTGTTTTGAAGTAGTATTTTAAAAGTTATTGCATTGATTCCTCGACTCCATAATACCAGTGTAAACAGGCGTGTGGAGTCTGTACCTATCCCATCATTCCCAGGAGATGGTACCTTGCCAATGTGAAAGATGACCCAGAATATCTCTTACCCTAGACAATATGAAATGAGCCTTTCTAGGAGGATCAGTGTCCAGGCCTCCCACTAATCTAAATGAAATTCCTGCCTTCCTTGGTTTCTGGGCTAACTCCTTAATCCTAACACATTATTCATGTTGAATTTTCTCAGAAACTTTTGTTGCTTCCCCTAGTAACTTTTTCTGGGCCTCTGGCCAGTCTGGGCTGAGTTGACCATGAGACATTGGGGAACTTAGGTCCCTCTCCGAACCTCAACTTTCTGAACTATCAAGCACGGATAATAATATCCCCGGCTAAAAATATTTGTCATGCCAGGGGATCATGCTTCACGCCCCTTCTAGAGGGTTCTTGTATAAAGTTACAGTAGTTGATGTAGTGATGTTCCCATTTCACAAGTTCAGTTATCGGTCTCTGGCTGATGCCCTTTTACCCTAGACCTTATGCCCTACCCTCACAATAAGATCAGCATGTTACTTACAGGGAGTGCACGTTTCAGGACTTTGCCTTAGATGTCTTCCTTCGGTCACAGAGGCCACTCACACCTGATGCTGTAGCTAGAACCAGTCCCAGCTGCGTGCTTAAAATATACAGCTCACTCTCAATTATCTGTGGTTACAGAGGGCTAATGAGAGGCTAATACAGAATGATGGATATTTCTTATTATAGTAGAACCCCTGTAAGTTAACCAAACAAGGGACTGTAACAAGCTGGTCAATGGATGGAGGTGGTCAGCATAAGGAATTAGGCCTACTGTACTGATGTGTGTCTGGTCTGTGAAAATTAGGTCAACTTGAGGTGTTCACTGTAGGGAGGTGGTCAGCTTTGAAGGTTCTACTGTATTTGGTTTTGAAATGTATTTCTTGATTGAGAAGGGGGCATTAGAATAACCTTTCTAGTTACGTTTGGTATAAAAGGGAGTTTGTGTTCCTAAAATACACACATAGACCGGTAAGTAAAAGCTGTGCCAGCCTATATGGAGGCACAAAGTGACTTTTCTTAGGCTCTTGTACACAGTGGCCATAAATTTAAAATTGCACACAAACTTTGTAGCCACCCTAAATTTCTCCTATTTTATCCTCCCAGTTCCCCCAAAGAAGCAGGATATGAAGTATTAGTGTCACAACCTAAGAAAGTCATGGAGAACTGACTCCAGGGCAGCAGAGCGAGACTAGTGAGCAATGTTGTCCAAGCTGCGGTCGTGTGGTTTTCTCGTTCATTGCATTCTTTGACTGTGTCTAAAGTGGGTGGAACTTGGGCCCCGTTCTGAGGTCTAGCTGTATGGGTGACGTGGAGGTAAGACATCATTGAGCTCTGTCCCTCTTCCTGGTTGATTTGGAGGCAGGCAGAGGTGTGACTTTGCCCCTTGCCCCCTTTCACTGTAACTTGCTGGGAACTGTCCTCTGCATCTGCGACTTTGTTGTCATCTCATAGTCTAATGACTCTCCCTCTCTTTTTTTGTTTTGGCTGGGATTCTCTTCTGAGTTTCACACTTGTCTTTCCAGCTGCTTCCTAGACACGTCCACCTTGATACCTGACAGGTGCTTCAGAGATGCAGCCGGACAGAAGCCCTGCTTTCTCTTTCTCTGCCCCAGCATCAGCGCCGTCCCTGTTGCTTCTGCTGATTTCTCCATTTTGGCTAATGTCACCAGTTTCCATTCAGCCTCAGAGATCTGCAGGTTACCTGAGGGTCATCACTACCCCTCCTCCCCCCGCCCCGTGCATCTGGTTGACCTCTAAGTTTTGATCCTCTGTAATATCTCTGGGGTGTATTTTAAATTGAGGTCTCCATTCTCAGTGCTACTGCCTTTATTGCTTCTGTGTGCGGTGGCCTCCTAAGTGGTCTTCTTGTGTTTGCTTCCCTTGCCTTTCACGTTATCTTCTGTAAGGATGAGCTTGCTAAAAGGCAGTTCTAATGTTGTCAGCCCTTAAAATACTTCTCAGCTCCCGCTGTTTAAAGTGGACAAACATATCCAAATCCTTCTGGAGTGGTCCCTGCCTCATCTCTCCCCTACCCTCTACTCGTACCACTTGTGGCTTCCTGAGAACATCCTGTTTGTTTTAGAATCTTGACATCTTCCTTTTGTGTGGCAACATCTTTCTGCAAGTTATTACCTTCCACCCATGCTCTCACTCTCCCCTCAAAGGCCAGCAGCCACCCCTACACATCGGAAAGCCTTCCCTGACCAACCCAGGCTGGTTTTAGCGTACCCTCTCCTGATCTTCCAGAGGCCTCCCTGATCCCTCTTCAAACAGGATATGACAGGGTTATGACCTTTTTAAAAAAAAAACTTGTCTGTCTTCCTTACTAAATTCAGAGCCCCGGAAAACCAGGGCCTGCCTTTAGTACATCCTTGACGTATGGCTCGTCTGTGGTCGTAGCAGCTGGTATACAGAAGGTGGCCAGTAAATATGTGTCTAGGTATGTCGGTTAGACCTAAGAAATGACAGAAACTGTTCTCGAGATCGTTTTTCTCATTTCCTCCTAGATATGGGAGATTATGTTAATGAAAGAAAGGGAGAGTGCAGGTTTGCCTTGCTAGTTACCATTCAGCATCTGGGCTTCCTGCTCTTGATTGTGGAAGAGCGGGAGGTACACCTTAAGGGGTGCACCAGTGCACGAGGTGCATCCCCTAATCCAGGCTGCTGAACCCTCCCGACTTACTGGCTGGTTTGCTCCTGCTGGAACAGTGCCCCTCACCTCACTGAGGGGTCTGGGGTGCAGGAGCCTTGAAGCTGATGTCAGTTCACCTGCTTTTGCATCTTTCTCTTTTCACCCTGAGGCTGATTTCCCCCTATATGGAAGAAAATAAGAGTTGTCAGACCTGTCATCCGTCCGGTCCTGAGCCAGCTGCTCACAAGTTGCAGTTTGCATGTTGCCCCTGAGGGTATGAGGTCTTGTTTATTCACCTATGACGTGCACACTTTTCTGTTATCCTCTGTTAGTTTTTGAGGCCAGCCTGGGATCCTTCCCGCACCAAACATACTCTTTCTGATGACTTGCTGTGTGTTCTGACTCTGCTAGCACAGCTTGGGTAGGACATCTCCGGGCCCCGGCCGTGGGATAGAAAGGTCTCAGTCAGACCTTGTGCCCTAGCAGCTAAAGCCCACACCTTTAGAAAGGTGCAGACGTCTGTAAGGAGCACTGAGGGATCAACTGTGTTTGTGAGAAGTGGGAGAGGCCATTGTGCAGGGAAGCCTTTGGGGAACACTGGTAGATGAGAGACGGCAGACCCGGGCTCCGGTAAATAAGCCAAATGTAACTAGAAACTTGCAGGGAAGGGCAGACACGAGCATTCCTGTACTCCAAAGCCAATAGACATTATCTTGATTTTTTTTTTTTTTTTTTGAGACAGTCTCATTCTATCACCCTGACTAGAGAGAGTGCTGTGACATCACAGCTCACAGCAGCCTCAAACTCTTGGGCTCAAGTGAGTGATCCTCTTGCCTCGGCCTCCCGAGTAGCTGGGACTACAGGCACCTGCCACCACACCGGGCTAGTTTTTCTATTTTTAGTAGACAAAATAGAAAAATGTAGGTGTCACTCTTGCTCAGGCTGGTCTTGAACGCCTGAGCTCAAGTGATCTGCCTGTCTCCGCCTGCCTCGGCCTCCCAGAGTGCTGGGGTGGATTGCAGGTGAGAGGCACTGTGCAGACCTATCTTAATGTTTCAAACGTTTTTAATAAACCCATCAGTACCAATCAAGCCTTTACTTTTAAAAGCTCCAGAGGCCTTCCGTATTTCAATTCATTAACTCTTGAAGTGCTAAGTAAAAAGTATATTGAGATTAAATGGATTGATTCCTGCCTGCTTAATAAGCTCCGAGTGCCGCAGGGGTTGAACAGAGCTGCACCAGCAGAGCAAAGGCAGCCAGGAGGTGCTAGTGCTCCCTAGGCTAACCAGGGGCTTGGAGATGGGTGGGGGCTGTGGCTGGCACGAATCTTTTGCAGGTTGCCAGCCACCAAACAGCGGCTGGAAAAATCAGATGAAGAGGAGACTATTTGAAGGGCTTTTTGCCCTTTTTGACTTAACATTGCTTCTAAGACTGGCACGAAGCCTGGATTAAACATGATCCCGGCCCCACAGTGACCACCAGCGTGTCTGGCACGGCATGATCTATAGTGCAGACCTGGCTTATTTTCCTTCCAAGGTGGCAGATTCACTTGTCAACCGTTGGTGGCAAGTTTCATCATGAAACATCCTGAGTACCAAAGCTATTTCCTCCTGGTGGACTGAGATGGAAACTCAGGATGGGGTAGTTACCTTAACAGAAAACTTAGTTCCTACTTCTAGCCTGGCATGCTGGTCTCTGAGGACTTAGCTGGCTGCAGAGATGAGGGTGACTGTGGTTGCTTCTTTGGGTGGAATAGAGGCAGTTTATAGTCTCTTCCGAGCCTTAGAGAGAGCGGCCTTAGAATTCCTGTTTTAAGCAACAGAAGACCGAACTTTCTGGCAAATAGGAAATTACTACAGTTTCTGCCCTTTTGCCCTATGATGTTTGCAGAAGCATTGCAAATAGCTTCTAAATTATAGGTTAAAAAGGCCAGTCCAGCCCTGCTCGGATCACACACCGGCCACTGTCTCATGACATTTGAGGTAGGAGCTGATGTTTGTGTGAGTCCAGGCGGAGAGGTTCCAGGGAGAACGTGATGCTATGTGGGGAAGGACTGCTACCCCAGGTTCCCCGCAGGGCAGGCGGAACCTTCCCCACCGTTGCTAGGATCCACAAACGCCAGCAGCCTGAGTGCTCTCTGAGCCTTCTCTGTTTTGTTTATTTCTCATGTTGCCTTTGGGCTGTGCTTTGACATTTGTGTATTTTTCCGTCCTTCTCTTCCCATCATCCTCTTGACTCTGGGATTTCCCACTTAGAGCTCATGGATCTGGGGGTCTTGCGCTATTTGCTTCTGTCTCCAGGAACTGGGGGATTATGTTCTGAAGTGGGGGTTCAGCTCCCACATGGGAGCCACCACCAACAACCAGGGCTCAGGTCGCAAGAGTAGGCATGTTTCTGGGGCTGACCACGGCTCTGTTCCCACCCCATGCCTGCATCTCCTTTTACTGAGGGGTACAGTTAGTGTATTGTTCACCCCCCACCATTGTTTGGAGCTGTTATTTCCCGTTTAGTGGCTTTGTGGATTATCATTCACTACCCAGAGTGCTGCACGCTGCTGAGACCAATTAGTATTTGGAAGAGAAGGTGAGTTACTTGTGATGAGATTGATTGAAATGTAACTATATAGGAGATCTGCCACAAACCATAACCACAGAATATATTGTGAGTTCATGTGGAAATGGCAGCATCACTAGTGTGGGGTCATCCACACCCTGCCACCTGCCACCTGCCACCTTCAGGAGTTAGGTGAATCTTACAACAGAGCCCCCTGCTTCAGAATGCTGCAGTCAGGGCCAGCTCCGGGGCCAGCAAGGGGGTGGATTATTCACTCAGACAAAACCCCCTCAACCCATTTTTCTCTTTCTGGAAAGAGGAGGCAAGAGATCTCTTTCTTTCTTTTTTGGGGGGAGGGATGGTGGTGACAGAGTTTCACTTTATTGCCCTCAGTAGAGTGCTGTAGCATCACAGCTCACAGCAATCTCCAACTCCTGGGCTTCGGCAGTTCTCTTGCCTCAGCCTCCCAAGTAGCAAGAGATCTCTTTCTTTGGCCCAAGTAGCCTTTGATCCTAATCTGGCTGAGATCTTGGGCTTGCAGGGTGGACCCAGAGGAAATGCTGCTTTCTCCACCAATGCTCAGATTGCCCTTGACTGAGATCCCCTCCTGCATCCCGGAAATGCCCCGACCAAGTCTCATGGGTAGCTGTCCTAGAGACCACTTTCTGTGGTCTAGTCTCTTTTCTCTCCAAGTAGCAAACCACAGAAGCAGCAGGTGTACGCTGCCTGCTCCGTTTTCCCAGTTTAGCTGCCTTGCTTGTTGTGGACTTGAACCCAGAAGTACCTGAGCAGTAGGACTGTGATGCAGCCACATGTAGCCATGCTCAATATTACGAGTTCACAGCTGCAGATCCAGGTGCTGGGGGGTACCAGGGAGCTGGGAATATGGTCAAAATGGAAAAGAAAGGCCCTGTATATATAGCACAACTTAATATTTAAGTAGCAGAATACAAGCAGACATAAAATAATACAAGACAAATGGGTAGCATGAACTTACCATAAAGAAATACCATAGCCTGAGCAACATATCAAGATCTTGTCTCTACAAAAAATAAAAGTAAAATTGTCTGGGCCTATAGTCCCAGCTATTTGGGTGGCTAAGGCAGGCGGGTCACTGGAACTCCAAAGTCAGGTCCAGGCAACAGGAGTGAAGATCTTGCCTCTTAAAAAAAAGAAAGAATAGGGTGGCGCTTGTGGCTCAAAGGAGTAGGGCACCGGCCCCATATACTGGAGGTGGTGGGTTCAAACCTGGCCACGGCTAAAAACTGCAAAAAAAAAAAAAAAAAGAAAGAATAATTAAACACCAGTACTGTTCTTGAAGAGGACGACTTGAGAGCAGTTCTTCTCCAAGTGTGGGATCAGCACGCCCTGGGATCCTGTTAGAAATATGAATTCTCAGGCCCTGCCCAAGACCTCCTGAATCAAAAATATCAGAGGTGTGGCCCAGAAACCTGTTAATCAGCCCGCCACATGATTGTGATGTACACTGAAGTTGGAGAACCACTGATTTAGGTGGAATAACATTAAAATGTGCATGTCCGATTGGCCACGTGCCCTCCTTTTTGAGTGGTCATGGCAGCTAAGAGCTACTTGTCTATTTATTACTTGCTGTCTGCTGGGTACTATCCCACATCCTTTACCTGCTTCATCTCCACTCTTCCACACAACCGTATACCCCCTATGTTACCAGATCGTAGACATGGATGCAGTCTAGGAGGAGACCTGTACTAATGTCAGCTCTGCAGCCAACTCTGTGATGAGAAGCTAGTCTTTAATCACACCAGGCCTCAGTATTTGTTAAATAGGGCAATAAGGCCTGTCCCAGCTGTCTCATAAGATTATTATAAGGTGCTCGCTTTGGCAGCACATACACTAAAATAGGAACGATACAGAGATTAGCATGGCCCCTGTGCAAGGATGACATACAGATTAGTGAAGTGCGCCATATTTTGTCCAGGCATGGTGGTTCCTGCCTGTAGTCCTAGCACTGTGGAAGGCCGAGGCGGGTGCATTGCCTGAGCTCAGAGGTGCGAGACCATCCTAAGCCAGAGTGAGACCCCGTCTCTACCAAAAATAGCCGGGCGTTGTGGCAGGCGCCTGCAGCCCCAACTACTTGGGAGGCTAAGGGCAAAAGAATTGCTAAAGGAAGAAAAGAAAAAAAAAAATTTAAAAAACCCCCCAGAACTTCAAACTAAGATGAGTGAAAGCCAGTTGAAATTGAAAGCAATTTAAACAAACAAACAAACAAAAGATTATTATAAGAATGCTATGATTAAATACACTATACACATCCTTTCAAAATTTATAAATGTTAAAAAGAAAAGCTATTGAAAGAAATGTGGCATTTTTGAGATTGATTCTGATGACTTACTCCTTACTAAGAGATGCTGTCTTGATGTCCTGGAGTAGGGACATGTTGGGTTCTTTCTGTGCCATGGGATTTTACTGTGTAAAATGGAAGTCTTTTGGGGAAGGGGATCAGCAAACCAAGGCTGGAAGTGGGGGAGGACAATCAGAAGAGTGGAACTCCAGCCTAGAGCCCACTTCCCAGGTCTCATGTGTCCCAGGAGCTGATAGAGGACGACACTGTTCTCTCTCCAGAACTCTACTACGACCGTGGGAACCATCATGAATTTGTGTCCCTGGTGAAGGACTTGGCCCGGCCTGGTGAGATCACCCAGTCGCAGGCCTTCGACTTTGAATTTACCCACGTGGAGAAGCCGTACGAGTCCTACACAGGGCAGAATGTAAAGCTGCGGTAAGTTGTGCCTTCTGCTTCCCTGCTGTGCACCAGAAGCTACCCCATGTGGACAAGGATCTGGGGGTATCCCCCTTTCTAAGGATCTTTATATGGATCCCAAGAAGGATGAGTATTGTGAGCTGCATTGTGCTGGTAGAGGTTTGACGATGGGCCCAATGGGCCCTCTGGGAGGAAAGCTGCCCGATTTCTAGCATTTGTCAATTTCTGTGGTGTAACTGTCTCCAGCATGGCCCATTTCAAGATACCAACCTGATGCCCTAAATGCAGAGGTGGGTGGAGATGTCCAGTAGCCATCTTTACATAGCATTACAAAACCTACATGCTCTTAAGAACAGAGAACCATAAAGTATAGGGAAATAAGTAGGAAGCAATGAATTTTTGGTATGTATTACTTTTGTTTTTAAGATCATTCATTTAATTGTAAGTTTATGTGATTTAAATAATTGCTGTGTTAAACAGCCAGGTCATAAAATTCCTGAAAATTCAGCACTTGGCTTTTGCAACCATGCTGGCCCCCTCTCACTAACCACGTGCCATCTCGAGCTCTGGGACTCAGCTTTCTCACTTGAAAAGTGGGTAGTAGATTTGGATTCTGATTCTAGATTTGTCCTCGCCTCCTGGGAGTGATAAGAAAATGAACTGTAACACCATGGGACAAGTTCTTAAAACATTAATGGACATGAGATTGTTTTTACTGTTCTAGTCTTGGAAACTGAAGGTAGACACCTGTCTGGGTCTCTGGGGTGAACAAAATACACGGGTGGTATAAAGACTCTTAGATGCAACCTCAAGATTATGTGGTGTTACTGACAGAAAGCAGGCACCTCTTGATCACTTAGAATACCTGATTCCCCGTCTTGCTACTGTCTTGTAAGATCCGCTTGTTTCATCACCTTGGGTCTGAGTTCAGGATGGTGTAGACCACAGCAAGACCTTGAACTCCCTTCTCCTGCTCTCCTCTCTTCCAGCAGGAGACTGTTTGTGGGCTCGTCTTTTGAAGTCTTTAAAGAGGTCTGAACATTGACCTTACCCACGGTAAGGACAGTGTTTCAGAATTGCACTCAGAGAAGGCTGCCACAGTGACAATTATCTAGTTGTCACTTAAGTTTGACTATGGGATTATTTATTTATTTATTTGTTTATTGGAGTAGATTTGTCTTAGGTGTTTTATTTTATTTTATTTTGTCTTAGGTGTTTATATATCAGAAAGGTGTTGTAAACAGTACGGCCATTCCTCAAAAATATTAAACATAGAATTATCATATATGACCCTCAATGCTATTTTTGCTTATATATCCAAAAGATTTGAAAGCAGGGCCTCAAACAGGTATTTGCATACCTGTGTTCATAGCAGCATTAGCCCCAATAACCAAAAGGTGAAAGTGACCTGAGTGTCCATGAGAGGATAGATAGGTACACAAATGTGTTCTGTACGCACGGCGCACTATTGTAAAGCCTTAGAAAGGAGGGGAACGCGGTCACATGTTACAACACCTTTAGGATGTCGTGCTGTTTGAAATAAGCCAGTCACAAAAGGACAAGGGCTGTATGATTCCACCTGTAGGAGGTACCTGGAGTTGTCAGCTTCACAGAGGTAAAAAGTGGACTAGAGGTTGCCAGCAGCTGAGGGGTGAGGCAGAATTAGTGTTGATTGAGTGTATTTCAGTTGGGGGTGAAGGAGAAGTTCTGGAGGGAGATAGTGAGGGCTGCACAACCACGCAGATGTAACCAGTGCCACTGAACTGTACATCTAAAGGTGGTTAACATGGTAAATTTTATGTTATGTGTATTTTACTATAATAAAAAAAGAAAGAAAGGTTTCACTGCCCAAATTCGATGAAGATTTTAAGGTTCATTTTGAGAAAGTGAAGAGGTAAAGATAGAAAAATTAGCTGAGGAGAGTTTATTTATTTTTTTAATTGTTGCTAAGACAGGGTTTTACTCTGTTGCCCGAGCTGGAGTACATGCCATGTTCATAGTTCACAGAAGCCTCAAACTCCTGGATTCAAGTATTCCCCTGCCTCAGCCTTCCAAGTAGCTGGGACTGTAGGTGTGAACCACCGCACCAGCTAATTTATTTATTTTTTAAAAATTTTTTGTAGTGGTAGGGTCTTACTATGGCACCTAAGCTGGTCTTGAATTTTCTGGCCACAAACAGTCCTCCCACTGCAGGCTGCTAGTGTGCTGGGGTTACGGGCACGAGCCATTGCTCCCAGGCAAGGACGATTTCTAAAAGATGTGAATTCTAAATTAAGAACTTACTACACAGCAGAGGGAAAATGTGAAAAGACTGTTTTGGATTTGTTTTTTCTTTGTTTTTAGGCAGGGGGAATGGTTCTTATGGAAAATTAAAGTTAATATGTATCGTTGGATGGATGGGACAGGTGTGGGGACAAAATTGCCCGAAGGCCAGTTTGCCGACCTCAGAGTTCTACCGTGGTGGGCACAGTGGGAATGGGCAGCGGCAAGGACCTGACCAGTGAGTACAGGCTGCAGCCGAGACGGCGGGAGACAGGGCCCTCGGCAGGAAGAAGTGTTTTGTAGATAAGATGGTTCTCTCAAGTTTAGAGAGGAGGTTGAAGGACTGCAAAACCAAGAAGTCTAAAAGTTCAGCAGACAATTGGAAACACAAGCCTGGTGCTGAGGATGGAGGGGAAACTTAGAAATGCAGTTGGGAATCACCTGTAATAATATGATAATAATAATAATCAGAGGTAATAACAGGTGTTTCAAGGAGTGGGGCTCAGAGGCAGAAGAGCCAGGACCCACGGGGGCCCAGGAGGGGGTGGGGAATCAGGATGGTGCCCCTGTGGAGCCAGGGGAGAGCATCCCAGAGGAAGAAGTGTTTCACTGACAGAGTAAAAGGCCACTTGATTTGGCCACTGGGAAGCCAAGGTGTGGGATGGAGGAGAAGCCAGGGGCTAGGGGTAGAGGCTGGTGTGCGAGCTGCAGGAGTCAGTACAGGCCTGTCTTGTGACAACGGTCTCTGAAGAAAGAAAGGAAAGAACAGGGCAGGACAAGAGTGAAAGGCCTAAAGAGGGTTTGGGGGTTTATTTTGGACCTTTTTATAAGCTCAAAGGAGGCTTCAGCTAGAAAGATGATCTTCGGAAAAAAGTAGAATCAAGTGGTAAATTAAGGCTCCTACGTTAGAGTCACTGGGAAGCTTTGTGTCCCTCTCCTGAGCAAGCACAAGTCGCATGTGCCTGACAGCAGGACCTTGAGCACCTCTGCCCCGGCGGGTTCCATGTGCACCACACCCAGAGTCCTGTGCCACATGGAGGGGAAGGAAAGGTCTTGGGGGTCAGAGGTGCTGGTGCAACAGGGGTGGGTGATGACGCAGGACGTGTTCAGGCCTCAGTGAGCAGGAGCTTGAAGCAGAAAAGGGAGGGAACTGTAAACCTGACTGGGAAGGCCTTAATCTCACAGTGAAGAGCACTCGTTGGAGGGTGGCCCTCCAGATCCCCAAGTGCAGCCCTTTGACTGAATCCAAACTTCACAGAACAGAACGCTTTATAAAAAGGATTTGTTCTGTAAAAGTTGGATTCAAATGAAAGATTGCCCATAACGATTCGGAAGGTCATATGGGGCCCTAAGGCCGCAGATTCCCCACCCCTGATGGGGATGGGGAGACTTGGGAGCCTGAGCAATTAGAAAAGTGTTAGGAACAGATGTCTTGGGCAGTGTGATGGAAGTTACTGAGAGGAACAGAAAGGATTGCCAAGCACTCAGTGTCCCCTGGAGGACAGTCGCCTAAATGGGTAGTTGATGTGGTCAGCATATCTTTATACCTGTCTCCAGTAATGCCTGGCAGGCAGTAGGGATTATCCAGGTTTTAGTGAGATGAAACATAATTGAAGGGCCTTCCCCTGAGATCAGTATTGGCACAGGGTCAAGTCAAGGGGGTCAAGGTTACTGGGGAAGGCAGTGCTAAACTGGCTGGCCATGGAAGTCAGGCTTGTGCAACCCTTCTGGGGCTGTGTGTCTGTCACCTTTCTAACTTGTTTCCTGCCACAGCCACCTCCTCCCCAAGGGTCCTAGGTTAAGCCGGAGACCTGTTATTCAAACAGACCAGCTCCTCTCGGCTCTGTTGTTTGTGAGATTTGCTCCTTCTGGAATGTCCTTTTCTCTCTCCCACAGCATGGCACTATCTGAGTTAACCCTTCCCATGTGTCCTAATTTTTTTGTTTATCTCCCCATCTCCTTCCAGTGGACTGCGAGCCTCCCAAGAAAGTGTATCTGATTCATGTTACGCCTTGCAGGGTGCTGAGCTCAGTAAATGTCTGTTGAATGCATAGTTGGCTTAATTTTTCTATTCCCCATTCCTCTCTTTTAACTGTTAAAAATGGTTTATTGATTGAATATTGTTAAATGAACAGGTGTGCAAATATAAGAGTATGAAACAGATCCCTGCGCCCCAAACCCAGGAATTAGTTGAGGAAATAAAACTTATACACAAATACATGGTAGATGGTAGTAAGGGCCAGAAAGGGCCTAAATATAACACACTGTTGGAGTACAGAGCAGAGAAGTCATTTTTACTTGGGGCAGGATTCTTAGCCCACAGGCACAAGCTCCAAAAAGCGATTTGGGGGAAGGATCTTTGAACTCCCTAGAATTGTAGTTGCAGTATCTTGTATATAAGTGCATATGTGCATTTTTTTCTGGGAGGAGGGTCTATAAATTCAAAAAGGGATATAAGTCCTAAAAGGTTAAGAACCTTGTAAGGGGTTCTCTCAAGTGGGCCAGTTTGGTGCTCATCGCAGGTAGCATCTGGACCAGGAGTATTTAGTCATGACAGCCCCATCTCTACAGCTATTTCCTTCGAGCCACCATCAGCCGCCGCCTCAATGATGTCGTCAAGGAAATGGACATTGTGGTGCACACACTCAGCACATACCCGGAGCTGAACTCCTCCATCAAGATGGAGGTCGGAATCGAGGACTGTCTGCACATTGAGTTTGAGTATAACAAATCCAAGTAAGTGTCCCGGGCCCTGTGGCTATGGAATTATTATTTAGTGAAGTTAAGAGAGGACTTGACCCAGATGCCATCATGGCACCCTGTGACTCGACTCCTTCATGGTGACGTGCTGTGGGGCGAAGACCACAGAAATAGGGCAGTGAATATACGTGTTAAGCTACCTACAGGTAGACTGACCAGGAAATAAAGCTTCATGTCAATTTAAGGTGGTGTGTTTAAGTTAAACATCCCATGATGCCTTGCAATGTCCAGCTGAACCGACTTGAAGCCTATTTATGTTGAATTTGGGGTACAGCTCTTTCCTTTTGCTGATGAGAATAGTTTTAGAATGCCATTCCATGATCATTTGTTTCCCTCATATGTGTCTTCAGAAATTAAAATGAGGAAAATCAAACACTGACCGCAGTTGGCCCCTTCCTCCCTAAACTAAAATAAATTGTAGCAAAGAATACCTGATACATTGTTTGTCTTGAAATAACTTTAACTAGCTAACTAATGTGAATATACACAATTGGGAAATGTATATATTTTAAACAATGTTTACTGTTAGATCATCAAAATATTTAACTGTGTATAAGTTACAGTTTGACAGTTTCATTGATGTGCTTACAATGCATTCCCGAAAAGGTCTGGAAATCAGACATCCAACTGTAAAAGGGGCATTCTATTCAGAAAACTAGAAACCCCCACAGACTCTCTGTTGAGGGCGTTCACCATGGTGTCCCCAGGCCCAGTGGCATCCAGAGGCTGGGGCAGTGGGAGCTGCACTAGGTGGTTCACCTTTGAAAGGGGCTGGGAACTTGGTTCCTGGAATAGGGGTGAAGAAAAGGTGTGTTTTTTCTGCTGACACCTGGCCTGAAACCCAGGGACCCCCAGTAAAATGACCACTGTGACCCAGAACTACCCCTGCTTGGTCCAATGCCACTTGTGGAACAGAGGGTGAGGCAAGCTGGAAGGGCGCTGGTCTGGGCGCTGGCATGGGAACTGGCTCTTCCCCTTTCTCCGAGTTGGAGCTATGCTGTCCTGCCCAGGAAGTAACATCCAGGGGGACTTTCCTCTAGTGCCCCAGCTACCTGGTGAGGGCAGCGGCTGGCACCCTGCCACCTGTAGGAACTCAGAAGAGCCCCTGGCCCACAGTGCGTGCTAGACCAGAGCTAGTGTGGAAAAGGCACTTTAGGACACAGGGACAGGACCTTCCAGACAGTGTCTCTCCTTGTGCAAAGGAGCGTCCAATTCCTATGTCCCACCCACCCTGGGACTTGGAATTGGGTCCTTTTCTGCCACGAATGATTTTACCTCAGTTTCTCATCTGAAAAATCAGGGGTTTGGACTGGGCCAGTGGGCTTCAGACCCACGCAGAAGGGAGGAGGTGGAGGAGGCGCTGGGTGTGGTGAGAAGTCCCACCCAGAGCAGCTTTTTTATGTCTCTGATGTAGGTATGTTTCTGGGTAAGGCTTCATGTAGAATAGGAAAGTTCAGTTTACAAACGTTTGCAAACCTCTAGCCTCCATGGTTTCAGAGCATCCCCTCTGAAACGCTGCAGGTGTACTGAGGTTGTCTGCCGGGAGCGTCCGCAGTCTTCTCCATACACTGTAAGCAGAAAGGTGGTGGAAATAGAGGGATGCACTCCAGCCAGGAACCGGGGTGCATGCCTGTCTACTCCCCACTCACATCCCAGTCGAGTTATCCAACCTCCTCAAACTTCCTTACCTGTTAACACAAGGAGGCTGAATTCTAAGTCCCTGTCAGCATTCGTTTCCCATGAGCTGAGCTCAAGGTTTGAAGATTTCTGCCCTGCCTGAAACAGGACTGTGCACATGAGGACTGCCAGTGCTACTGACTGACCCAGAGAAAAGCTTGAAGCTGTTCTGCAGCATGGCCGACTTCCTGCTGGCCCACCGAGCCCTGTGAGCTGCGCCCAGTGGGCAGCCTGGCTGCAGACGGTGGTCTGCGCATCTTGCTTTACTGCACCTGCTGGCCTGCCCGGCCCAGAGCAGACACACCTGTGTGAGGCGAGCCAGTCCCCAAAACACATATGGGGATTAGAGAGGCCAGGAGAGACTAGTCCTGCATTCATGGGACTGGCCTCTCACATATTAGAATATCTATAAACATATACAAATAGAAAAGGTTCAAAAGGAAGCCACATGGCCAGGAGACAGAGCTGATGCGCAAACACGAACAAGTGAGGCATCACACAGGGAAGCCGCCCTTTGCGTTGGAGGTGAAGAGTGGCAGGGGGGAAGTCACTTACTCATGTATTAAGACCCGTTGGAAACCCATTTTGCTGCAGCACTGAGGGTGGGGAGATGGGCGTGTGCGCTAGAGCTGTGACTAGCCGAGTGTGTGCCGGGGCAGGGTGCTGCACCGAAACTGCTCCAACGTGTTCTTTTACTTTCCACGTCCCAGGTACCACTTGAAAGACGTCATTGTAGGGAAGATATACTTCCTGCTGGTGAGAATCAAGATCAAGCACATGGAGATAGACATCATCAAGCGGGAAACGACGGGCACGGGGCCCAATGTCTACCACGAGAACGACACGATAGCCAAGTACGAGATCATGGACGGGGCGCCCGTGCGAGGTGAGCCTCCTGGCCCACACCTTTTCTCCCAGGCCCTGCACAGAATTTTACAGGAGGTTGAGGGATCACATTGCCAAAACAAGACACTCTATTAACCTGTAATTTCTTAATCTCTCATCATGTGCTGTGAGTACCTATAAGGAGGCAACAGAAAGCTGGGTGTGTGCAGCTTTGGGCTCCTACTTCATCGTCACCCAGAAAAGTTCCATTTTGGCCTCCTTTATGTATTGGATTTGTACTTGAGATTTAATCTCTGGGTATGGTGGTCATGCCTGTGAACCTAGCACTTTGGGAGGTCAAGGCAGCAGGATTGCTTAAGGCTAGGAGTGTGAGACCAGCCTGAGCATGTATTGAGACCCTAGTCTCTCCAAAAAATCGAAAAATTAGCCAGGTGTGGTGGCAAAAGTAGTCACAGCTACACAGGAGGCTGAGGCTGGAGGATCATCCCTTGAGCCCAGGACTGGAAGGTGGCAGTAAACTATGATGAGGCCACTGTACTCTAGCCTGGGCGACAGGGTGAGACCCCGTCCCTGCAAAAGAAGAAAAAAGATTTAATCTCAAGAATTATGCCTATTAAAAAATGAAAGAAAAAGTTTGAATAGTACCAGGTTAGCAGATAAAGTTTGAACATTTTACTGCTTTTTTCTTACTGACATTCTAACATTCTTTGGGGCTCAGGAGCAAGGAATTCATGTATAGTCATCATTTTTGGGTCTTAGTTCTAGCTCTGGTAAAATTATTCTCTGAATTCATTTGGCAAGTATGAAAGAGCACCGCTAGACACTGGGGCCACCATTCCCAGGTGCAGCAGCCCGGGAACTCGGGAAGGGGGCCTCCCCCAAGTGTAGCCCCTGAGGCATGTGGAGTTGAGAGCACCTTGTTACTTAGGGAATCTGTGTGATTATCATTTACCTTCTGCACAGGTTCTGTAGCATTCAGTGATGAAAAATGCCTCTTCTCACTTTGAAGTGATCGGTGCTCCCGAGGTTTTCTTCAGTCTGTTCCCAGACTGTTCCATTGGAAGGAGGGGAGTCACAGTAGGGTCACCGGGGAGCTTTCAGCAGATTGCGGGGTGTGGGCTGGGGCCAGGTTTCCCAGCTCTCTCTCGTGTCCTACTTTTTCACTGGCTGTGCAAGTAGAGCTAATGGTCACTTTTCCTCTATCAGCGAAATGGGGCACTGAGAAACAATACAAAACAGCAGATAATTAAAAGATCAGGTATATTTGGCTTCCAATTACATTATAGGTTTGGCTTTTCCCAGTAGAATTACTGCTCTAATTTTGTTCCACTTCTACTGGGAAAGATGTGATGCTAGAGCTGGAAGGGCCCTAAAATATTAACACAGCCTAATTCTGTAATTCTCCTCATGAGAACTTTAGGGTCCAGAGAACCCCAGGGCTAACGGAGAACAGGGGCCAAGATGAGGTCACTGATTCCACACCAGCACTCCACGCTGCCAATGCATATTAGTGGGGTGTGTTTGGGGGGCGTACACTAATCAGGGTGGAAGGAGACGGCACTGAAACTGGTAGGCGACATGGTGAGTTAGCCAGACTTTGACAGCCGCCTCTTGGGAGCCCCAGAACTAGACACTGTGAACGAGGTTTGACAGTGACATCCCGTGCTGCTCCCACTCATCTGTCCTCACTGCTCCCCGCTTCAGAGAGGACCGGAGGAAGCAGCTACAAGACCTGGAGTGGAATCAGAGCTCCATTTCCGCAGAGGGCAGCTTCCCCACGGCATGTGCTTCAGTGCTTCGTGCCCCGCTCAGGGTGGCGTCTGCTGTTGTCAGAGGCCGACTTGGTGCTCTGCTCTTGTTCCTGCCCTTCACAGGAGAGTCCATCCCCATCCGTCTCTTCCTGGCGGGGTACGAGCTCACGCCCACCATGAGGGACATCAACAAGAAGTTCTCTGTGCGCTATTACCTCAACCTGGTGCTGATAGACGAGGAGGAGCGGCGCTACTTCAAGCAGCAGGTGAGGGTGCCCAGGGACCGAACGGGGAGTTGGACACTCCTGAGGAAGCAGAGTGGTCTAATCCCTAGGCCCCTTGTTACCGTACCAAGAGGCACATCAGAGTGCCCAGCATCCCCCAGCAAGCATGAGCGTCCCTGATTGAGACCAGGAGTCCTCCTTCTCAGGCCTAGCTCCCACGACACCTGCCCCTCTGGCCATGCCCTGGCAGCTGCTGCCTTTGGTGAGACAAGCAGATGAGACTTCTGCTCTAGATTCCCCAGGACAAAGCTGGGAGCCCCTGGGAAACCCCTCCTGCACCTCCCTCTCAGGTGTCACTTCCCCCCTCCAATTCTACAGGAAGTGGTGTTGTGGCGGAAAGGTGACATCGTACGGAAGAGCATGTCCCACCAGGCAGCCATTGCCTCCCAGCGCTTCGAGGGCACAACCTCCCTGGGTGAGGTGCGGACCCCCAGCCAGCTGTCTGACAACTGCAGGCAGTAGGCCCCCAGGGCCGCGCGGCTGCTGGGCTTCCACCACGGCACCCCACCCACCAACACCAGTGGCAGATTGGGGGGAGGGCCGTGTGAGGCGCAGCGGCCTGTTCTTTGCAACCTGAAAACAAATCATGTTTTTGACTTAAATTCTTTTCTCTGAAGAACCTGAGGGGCTTGGGTTGGGAAGCAGTCTCCTTGGGACTTTGTGGCTGATGGGGCACAGGGAGAGGTGGCGTCCTGAAGGCTGGGCTCTTGGGAAAAGGAGCCTGCAGTTGGGCCCTCCTTGCTGGGTGGCTCTGTATCCTCCAGGAGAGCAGAGCCCATGTCACTGGCTCTGGGCTCTCTAAGCTTCCTTGCGTAGGAGCCGAGTGTGTCCCTGGAATTCTGAGCTGCCGACAGGGCCCTCCACGCCACTGTCTCTGAGGTAGTGGCTGAAGGAGTCGGGCCTGCCCCATCCTAAATGCAGGCTAACACTCGAGATCAGGAAGCTCCCTCTTCGGGGGTCTTGGATGTGGTGCTCTGAAGTTTCCAGAGGCCACTTTCTTTCTGGCCTCGGACTGCTGGGACCCAGGCACATCCCTTCTCCATCTTATCTGGATTGTCAGTAACATCCTGGAAGAGAAGCCTGTGGAGGGCGTGGACACAGGGCAGCCCTGGGTCAGTCTCATGCATGAGTGGCTGCAGTGTTGGACCCAGGAGCTGAGCCAGGCCCACTGAGGAAGATCAGGGCATGGCGACTGTCTGCTTTCATAAGACTCCACCGGCCACCCTGAGGTCTGGGTTGTTCTAGGGTTTTGTTCCATGTGCCCCAATAAGCCCTCAGCAAGAGGGTCTTTCCTTTAAGAAGAGATCCCCGGAAGGGGCCATGACCCCCTTGCCTCCCTGAGAGTGGACCTCATCTCTCCTCACCCTTCACTTAGTTTCTGGGAATTGGGCATTGGGCATTGGTTTCAAACACTTGCAAATTTTATTCTTACTACCCCTTCATTCCTCTCCCTATGTGTTAAGGGCGGACGATAAGGGTTTGAGCAGAAGTCTCTGCTACCACAACTTGAGGATAATTCTGCTTGCCAAATTACACCTTCATCCTCACCAACTAACCAGGTCCAGGACCATTGGTTTTGTTTAAAAACACATATACAAACACTTGGTGGACGTTCTTGTCTCCCCAGAGGAGGGCAGTACCTGCTCCAGGCCTTGTGCTGGTGCTTGGGGCCTGCGCAGTGAAGGTGTGTTCTTGTCTCCCCAGAGGAGGGCAGGCCTCCCCCATTGCTCCACGCTGTGGCTGCAGTAGTACAGGTGTTCAGTGTCCTCTTCTGCTTCACACCCCCTCCCTTCCCCTTACAGGAAGACCAAGCAGACCCACTGGCCGATTAGTGCAATGTCTAGTGGTCTGAATTCTCAGTAATTGGGAGAGTAGAATCTTTGGTTCCTGTGCCACTTTTCAGTTAATGTGGGAAATAGGATTCCTCCTTTCCTCAGAAATCTGTGCAGTCTAGCCTTTGACTGGACAGTGTTCATGGATCAGAGCTGACACTGGAGGGTGACGTCTGCAGACTGGGGACAGCAGAACTGAAGAAGGTGAAGTTGCTTCTCCCATGCTGGACCTGAGTTCAGATGTGACAGCAATCCCCATGGGAACAAGACCGCCCCATCCCCAGCTGCCCTTGGATTATCAAGGTTGGGGCCTAAGTGTCAGGGTGGCAGGCGCTGGGTTTCTTGCTTGTTTCAGAGCATGAGATGAGGCTCTCGTGTGCCTCCTTTCTTAATAGCTGGTATTCTAACTAGCGGCATTCATCAATCCCTCTGCCTCCCAACCAACAACAGAAATTCATTGTCCAACTTTCCTAACATCTTAACCTTCTGAGAGAACTACAAGAGTTTACTTCGACTCTCTTAGGCGCTGAGCAAAAGCCAGCTATTCTGTTTTCTCTTACTCTCCCCATTGTCACCTTCTCTGTCAAACTGTGAGAGTAAGAGGGGCTCCTGCCCCCGTCCCCCGAAGGTCCCCCAACCTGGGCATGCACAGGTACTAAACCAAGCAGTGCGAGTGGTCATGAAGCAGCTGCAGTGTTTACATGTTTCTTAACGTGTCATCTTTTCAATGGCTGTATTTTCAAAGAACACTTGTTTTAATGGTCTGATTAAAGGAAGCCCCTGTGGCTTTGGGGGCATTGTGCCCTGGGTCTACCAGGTTCTGTGGTCTCGTCTATACCACCCACCTCTGCCGTCAGGGAAGGACAGACACCCGCCCTGACTCCCAACACAGCACCCGCATGCTCAGTCTCCAGTGAACACCTGTGTAGACAAAGCTGACTAGTGAATTTAGGTTTTACCCCTATCTGGAAACTTGTCCTGAAACTGCTCATAGCCGGTTTAAACCTTTGTGAGGTGAGTGAGTCACCAGGTGACTTCAGGGCTAGGTGAATGAGGCTGTGTAGAAAGGCTCTGTGTCACCACACGGAGTCTCAGCCTCCTCCTGCTACGTGTGAAAAGGGACAGAGCCCTCCGCCTGTGCAGTGGCAGGAGGAGCCCACCCAGAAGCAAGAGATGGCACTGGAGTATGCTGTACCCAATGTGGTTTTAGAAGAAGAAAACTTTCAACTTTGGTATTAATGTTTTATTGAAAAAAGTACACAAAACCACCTATGTACACAAGTCCAGGTGAACATAACAAGTAAGCCTTCTTACACCATCTTTTGTCTTAAAAGACCGTGAGTCCTTTGGAGTAATGTCCTGCCCGTCCTGGCAATAGTGTCTCAGTTAATGTAATTCCTTTTCTTCCAGACTCAAAATAAAATCAAACTCTTCTACCAAAAAGGAAGAGAAGGGACAATTAGGTTTTATGTCTCTTCTTGAACAGGAAAGTTATACAAGGCACAGGTACTTCACAAGTTACTAAGGCAGGCAGTCAATCCTTCAAAAACTGGTGTTTCCTACCAAGTGCCAGACACTGTTGAGTACTAAGTACACAGTAAGGTGTATCCAGGGAATATTCCCTCCTTCATGGATGTTACAGGTAAAGGTACTGATTCAGATCAAAATATCATGCTCCTATCTACTCAGCTAGTGAATAGGAATTCATGGGTCATTGTGGTCAGTGGATGATACGGTAAAGGACTTACTCTTCTTACCTTGCGTCAGGGGCTGAACTGAGAGTCTCTGGCGAGTGAAAAGAGTCATATTTTTTAAGGGGCCACCGGTGGCTTTGTGAGCTTGATGATAGGTTTTGAGCTCAGCCAGGGGGATGAAACGCTTCATCATCCGAACAAACTGGACATCCACCTACATGAAAACAGTGTACCCGACAGAAAGACATGTCCAGTCAGACACTGCCCCCTTTTTACCTGCTTACAGGTGGCCCCTCTGCAGGATACCAGTGTCCTGCTCTCAACTCCAGAGTCAGTATAACCTTGTCGGAGGAGGGTGCTAGGCTGTATGCCTTGACCTAAAGCTACCCCAGACCCTCTACTTCCCTTTGTCCATCCTTCCCCTCTCATGAAACAGGAAGAACGGTCTTACCATGGACCATTTAGGGTTGTCCTCTTTGCTGGAGGGATCATAATGGGGGCTGTTTTTTTCAAACTGTGTGTGGTCTGGGTAGGCCTCCTTCACAATCTGAAACCAAAACCACAGTCTCCAACCATGTGCTTGAACAGTCGGCGCCACAGTCAGTCTTTAGTCCGCTTCTCACTTACCCTGCACACTCTTAGCCCACCTGCCTTGCTGTGGAGCCCACAAGGGCTCATATAGATGGAAATAGTATGTTGTATACAGTCTAAGGCAAGCAAAATTAGGAAATCAACCTTATTTTTACAAATCTTAGAAGCACATTCTAAAACTGAATGGTAAAGATTATTACTGGTACCACTGGGGTTTTTTTTGCCACAGTCTATTTTATCCTGAAAATTGTCAGCTTGGAAGAACCATCAGGCCTGTTTTTGAATGAGATCAGGGCTGA
The DNA here is from genome assembly GCA_963573935.1 of Arctocebus calabarensis. NCBI lineage: Eukaryota > Metazoa > Chordata > Mammalia > Primates > Lorisidae > Arctocebus > Arctocebus calabarensis. Next base: position 46,398 of record CAUYON010054694.1, read on the forward strand.
GAAACAGAGTTGAGTCTTTGATAGTGGGACCTGAAATGAAGGCCCACTTTGTTCAAGTCCTTGCCATACAGGAAGGAACCAGGACAGGTTTTCCCTCGTCCTGGGACAGAGTATAGGTAGGGGGTACTTCTTTTTAGTTACCTCCTTAAGCTGCATCACTTTATTATCTACAAGAGTACTTCTCTAGAGAGAAAAGGCTTCAAATCAAAACCTGTAAATAACCTTCATAAGTCCTGCGATGCCTGGCTCTTTGCAGTTGCTGTGGTAGAAGAAAGCTTCTTCCTCCAGCTTCATGGCTCTAAGGAAGTTCCGAGCCTGTCCCAGAAGAGAAGAAACAAGAATGATCCTCCTTGGAAAGTAGTAGCTTTTACCAGAAATCAATCTGCTTCTTTAGTTGGGTTTTCCTTTTTTGCATCTTCTCTTCAATTTATAAGAGAGCTGTTCCCCTTTTCTAAGACACCCAGACTTACACCCCAACTAGGAGCAGGTCAACTGCAAATTTCATGTAGTCCACATAAAAGGTGTGTTTTAACACATTTTTGGGTCTAGCTTCTGGGACAAGGCAATCCTTGGCAAACCTCGGCCAAGAAGTTCTGCTATTAAATAAGTCAATAATGAGGAGGGAGGCATTTATCCCTTGGGTCTCAGGAGTCCGATTTCCATTCTTACCTGGTAGTTGCGAACACCATCCCAGCAAGTTGTCTGCTTAGGCTGTGCTTTGAGATCCTCAATGCCAAACTAGGAAAGAAGAAATAACGTCACTCATTCAATATTTTGTGGCCAGTTGGTAAGAATGTATGGAAGCAGACAGTTTTCTCCACTACACGGAGAGATGCAATTGGAAAGAGGAAGGAGGTATTAATAATTCACTGGAAGCAGCCCCACTGAGCCACTTCTGTTGGCTGAACACAAGTATGCCTTATCTTCTTATCCTTGCCAATTAAAAGGATTAGCTGCATGGATAATCCAGATGATAAAGTAATCTTCTGGTTAAATGCATTTCACTTTTTAAAAGTATTGTATATTAAGTAATATTTCTACTTATGTTTTCCCCAGGCTATGTTAAAATTGGTTTATTAATATAGTCATCCCCTAAATATATACCAGCTGTTGGCAAGGAGACACCTAGAAGCATGGCAAGTGGTGAGAGAAGCAATCTGAGGTTGAAGTTGGCACATTATCAGGCCCAAATCTGGCTCCATGCCTGATTTTGTAAATAAAAATTTTACTTGAACACAGCCACACCTGTTTGTTTACACACTGCTTACAGGCACTTTCTTGCTGTAAGAGCAGATTTGCAACAGAAACTACACAACCTACAAGCCTAAAATACTTACTGTCTGGCTTTTTGTCGACAAACTTTGCTGACCCTCATCCTACATAGAGGGATTCACAAAACCGACAGTTGATGGTAAAACGTCCTGCTGATTGTACCTTTTCCTCAAAGGTTAAGAGGTACCTTCAAAGATAAGCAGGTGTTCAGGCCCTATGGGGTTCCACAGTCACTTCTTATTTAAAAAGAAACAAAAAAAGAAAACAGCATGAAGGGCCTGGAGACGGGGCGTGGTCTCACCTTCACGTCTACCCCTTTCTCTAACCGGCTCTCAGGCTCCGACTTCATTAGCCAGTAGCTGCTTAGGCTCTTGACACAGTTTTTAGAGGCTGAAGTCTTCTGAGGGCCAGAGTTCTCCACATTAGCGGATGCCTCTGCATCCTCAGCTTTGGTTCGTTTTCCTGATAGTCCCTTTTTGTCTGCAAGAGATCCAAAAAGAAAAGATCCATTGTGCTTGTTGAGGGCTAATGTTCCACAGTGGAAAAAGCACACACTTTAGAGTCAGATTTGGACTCAAATCCTGAATCCGTCAATTACCTTAACCTTACCTTAAATTTCTTATTTATAAAAGTTAAGACAAGAATGCCTGCCTTACAGGGTTGTTTAGGATTAAAGGTCTTGCAGTAACCAATAAATGTTTTCTTTCCCTTCCTCTCTTCTATGCCTTTGCTCAGGCTATTTACTCCAGTGAGAAAACTGAGCAGTTTTGAAGATAAAATGAGATAATACAAATGGCTTAGACATTGCCTGGCATTATCATAAGTGCTTAATAAACAGCCATTATCATCCTCATCTCACACTTCTTCACTGTGCTTTATGGTTTGCCTCCTTTCTGCTCCTTGAAGGTACCAAAATAAGATAGAAAAACAGCACATTTATGTCCTAATAAAGTAAAGACTTTGTCATAGTAAAGACTTGGTAATAGGCACTCGATAGTTAAGTTGGTAAGTTCTTATATCCTAGGCCCCAAGCTCTCTGTTACTTAAACCTTAATTCAGTTAATCTGCATAACCTATGAGACGTTCTACTCTTCATCTGCAAAATGTACTCCAGATCACACATCCAGGAATGACAGAATCAAGATAGGAGGTCAGGACCTGTCTTTGAGGTCGACCTAAAGTCTACACTTAATGACTATACTGTACTACCATGGTCCCCTAACCCCCCAACAGGATAAACCTGGCCTGAACAGGCCTGTTAGGAACCAGGCCACCAGCAGGTGGTGAGTTGGGGGCTAGGGAGCAAAGCTTCCAGTGCTTGGGGCTGGCTGATACCACTGCCTGAGGCAGCATTAGATTCAAAGGAGTGTAAACTGCACGTGCCAAGTGAGGAGTCTAGGCTGTCTGCTGCTTGTGAGAGTCTGATGCCTGCTGACCTGAAATGGAGAAGGTTCTTGAATCATATAAAAACAATTCCCCCCTCTTCCCATCTTTCCATGAAACTGTCCTGGTGCCAAAAAGGCAGGGACCGCTATTATGTTATGAATTGTCATTAAATATCATTTATGGATGTCTACTGCTCTGCACCCAGCATACCTTGTTAGCCTAATTTCCTAATGGTCTCTTAAGAGTAAATATGCACACTGCAAACACGAAGTGCTGTTAAATAACTACAGTGCTATAGTCAATCTGGAATTCTTGCCATTCCCCAAAGAGGCACTTTCTCTACCTTCCATTGCTTTGTTCTTCCTCTGCATCTATTCTGAATGCCATCTGTACTTGGAATATAAAATATCATGTTTTCTGACTACTAAAACTTTGGCTATGTAAAGCCTTCCCTTTCCTCAAGGCTAGACTCAAATTCCACTTCCTTTTCAAGGCCTTCCCTGTGATTACTCCCCCCTTTCACAACCGTGACGATCCAGTCTCTTGGACCCTGTCATTTAAATGTTATTCCATTTTCCCTGAGAGCAGAAACTGTATATTCTTTGCCTTGACACATGCCGCCCTGTACGGCAAATATTCTTTGAGTTTAGCAAGTAAGTAGCTGTTGCTTGAATGAATGAAAAAGGGCGATACGGGATGAAGGAATAAGAAAATCACGAAGGGATCTCCCCACAAGGAGGGAGTGGAATATGAACAGCAGTAAACGGGCCCTGGAGAAATGTCCGTACGGGGCTGCCTCTTTGCAGCCGAGGTGCAGCTCACCTGGGCCGGCAGCCGCAGCCAGCCTCTTCTGGGGTCTGGGCATGGTATTCCCGCGAGAGGCTGAAGCGCGCAGGATTTTGGAATCAACCAAGAGATACGAAGAGTAAAGCTACGCCTCTCCAAACTTACGCGGAGCAAGCTGGGGGCAACGAGAGGAAGCCTGGAAAGTCTCAGTCCTTTGCAAAAAAAAAAACCCCAAAACAAAAACGACTGAGCCTGAGCCCCTTAAATCCCGCTCCGTGATCTACAGCGTTCCCATCTCGCGCAGCCTGCCCCTGCACCCCTCGGTTCCTGCCGGGTCCCTCGCCCCGATCTAGCTGCGCAGGCTCCGGCTCCCGGGAGGCGTCAGCGGCGTGCGCGCCGGGCTGGTGACGTGTCTCTGCGGCGCTGGCCGCGGGGCGCCTCGGGAGTTGTAGTCCCGCGCCCTGGCGCCTGCCGGGAGCCGGCCGCGAGGCCTGCGTGTGGACTACAAGCCCCAGGGTGCGCCGGGCCGGGCCGGACCGGCGCGGGCTTGACAGAGGGCGAGGGATCCCGGACCCAGACTGGAACGGGGTGGGGACGATGCTGGCGAGCGGCTGCCTGCGCCTCCGGGCGCGCCTCGGCCACCTGCGCAGTGGGCTCCGAGGTCCCGCCCACTGCGGCCGCCGGAGCGCGACCTCCTGCATCGACCGTAAGGCCTTCCCCGGGAATGCGGGCCCAGGGGCGCGGGACTCGGGCGGGCGTCCGCGACTCGGGTGACACCTTTATCTGCTCACCGCCGGAGCCTGAGAGAGGTGCAGAAACGTGACTTCGGTGTTGCTTGGTTGAATGATTGATTTTTAAAATCATACCAATGTAGTAAAGGTAGTAAGAATGTAAAAAGCTGGTGCAGGTGGTGGTAGATAGAAACTCCAGGGTTAATAGAAGATTTGGTTGCCTAGGAACGGAGGGTGCCAAAAAGTACGCAATTTTTTTTTATGCAAAGAGTAAATATTAAAATTAACATGTAGATATTAATCTTTAGGCTTAATCCAGACATTAGTAACATGACAAAAAATACGCATATTTTAACAAAGGAAATAACTGTATTAAAATTGTAATACTTAGGTCACATTCGACTTAGGCGATTACAAGAGATGCAAGATGTATCAGATACAAGATGACAAACGTTTTCTGCATATATTATTACAATTTTAACGTTTTTTTCTTTCTTGAAATATGTATACATATTGTGGCACCCTCTGTAGATTTTGTAACCTAACACCTAGAGATATAAAACACGTTGAAACTCAGACGGAAGAATAACTATTATAAGTGGGAAACTACTAGAGATTACAAACTTGCATGTTTTTAGGCAACAGGCAAATAATTTGAATGTGATAGGGAATATTGGGAACCAAGCCAGACTAAAGGATAACTGGCCAGTTTGTGACTTCTCTTTCAAGCACCTGACCACCCCCCCCCCCTTTTTTTTTGTTTTGAAATGTTTTAAAATTTACTTTAAGGTTGGGCGCCGGCCACATACATGGAGGCTGGCAGGTTCGAACCCAGCCTGGGCCAGCTAAACAACAGTGACAACTGGAACAGAGAAAAAATAGCTGGGCTTTTTGGCAGGTACCTGTAGTCCCAGCCACTTGGGAGGCTGAGGCAAGAGAATTGCTTAAGCCCAAGAGTTGGAGGTTGCTGTGAGCTGGGATGCCACAGGTCTCTACCTAGGGTGACATAGTGAGAGTCTGTTTTGAAAAAACAAATAAATAAAATTTACTTTAAACAAATAACTGCTTTCTTTATAGCAGAATAAATCCCTTAGATTGACAGATCTATAAAGTACACTAAGGTATAGAATATTTTTTTTTCACTGAAAAAAAAAGGCAGTGCCCTGTTCTACTTAAAATTTTGTAAGCAAGGTCACCATTGTTGATACAAAGCAGATAAGGAATTATTTGGTCCTATTTTTCTTTTTTTCACCTTCCACTTGAGCTGCTGTGCAATAAAGGTTTTCCTCATTTCATTTGGACTGTTTTCTATTTAGCTTTACCTTTTCAGTGTGTTGGCATCTTGAGCACAGCCAGTATCTCTGGCAAAGTTCATGAGACCTGGTTTTTGTTTCATTTGCATAGTGTTGTTTCTTTCTAGGAGCATAAGTTTTTTACTTAGTCCCATGTTTTCCTGTAATTTACCTTTTTTTTGGTATAATTTACTTTTTAACTTACTTCTTTCACTTTTTTCTCCAAGCAGTACTCTCCTTTTGTTAATCATTCTTTTTCCTAGAATGAACTATATTTGTTAATCTATATGAAATGAAAGTGTAATTATGTTGTGTTTACTTGTGTATATGATTTTGTGTAAAACTAATCCCTGTTATTTATTTAGAATGCAATTCAAATTTCCTTGAACTACTATTTTTAGGAAGCAGTCATTTACAAAAGAAGAACTGTTAACATGTATTGACCTCTTACTAGGATTGAAATTGTGTACCACTTCTGTTTATGTGATCCTTGGTGTGAATGGACCATAATGTTTGTAACCTCAGTACTGCTACATAGTAAATACTCAATAAATATTCTTTGGTGAATGATCTTTGAGTTATAGTCTATAGCAGCAAGATTGTGTGAATAAATGACCTGATCCCCAGAGATCATTTATCCCTAACTATATACCCAACAGAGGTTTCTGCTCTAAGCTTGTCAAGGCAGCCTAATCCTTAATCCTCACTACTCTTCATTTCTGAGTTTCCCATTTTGATGAAGGGTCCTGATCACAGATAGTTTTCTCCAGCTCACACAAACAGCCATTACCAATGCCCAGGTTTGCCCCAGAGAAACAGGTTTTGCCTGTTTTCTTTCTTTTTCTATTCTTTTTTTTTTTTTTTTTATGACAGAGTCTCACTTTGTCACCCTTGTGCCATGGTGTCATAGCTCATAGCAACCTTAGACTCTTGAGCTCAGGCGATTCTCTTGCCTCAGCCGCCGAAGTAGCTGGGACTACAGGCGCCTGCCACAACACCCGGTTATTATTATTACAGGGTCTTGCTCTTGCTCGGGGTGGCCTCGAACTTGTGAGCTCAGGGCACTCCACCCATCTCGGCCTCCCAGAGTGCTAGGATTACAGTCGCGAGCCACCACACCAGCCTCTTTGCCTGTTTTCTTTAGAGGACTTTGCATTTCTAGAAGGCACAGAAGTAATTATTGTGAAGTATGTCTCCATAGTTTTCCTTCTTCAGCATTGCTCAGAATGACCAGAGTTTTACAACTGTGGCCTTGACCCCCAGGGCTGCAAGTGTATTTTAATAAGTGTTAGGGTAAGAGATGTGAGGAAAGTCCCATGTACTGTCCTGGGTTGATCTGGGGATGTGTTACAACTGTCTCTTCATCGTCTGAGAAACAGATTCATGGCTGAAGGTGTCATTCTCTTGCCATTAAAGGTTGTGCTGTGTATGGGAAACACTCCACTAGCCCCACTGTCTAAGCCTCTTGGTTCTTTGCGGTACTCTTCCCTAACCCCTGTCCTAGAACTGAGCATATTCAATCCTGCCCACAGCTTCCGTGGGACTGAATGAAGAGCAGAAAGAATTTCAGAAAGTGGCCTTTGACTTTGCTGCTCGAGAGATGGCTCCGAATATGGCCGAGTGGGACCAGAAGGTATGCGTTACCTTCCTTGTAGGTAGACGTTCCAACCAATGCCTCGTGCAGCGACCTTATCTTCATCTCCTTGTTGTCCTAATTCATCAGTGTCAGCTATCCCTGCAAGGGAGAAAAATGAAAATGGATGACACTTTTCGTAGTCTCATCATCTTGTAGACACCTTTCTTTTTTTAATTGAACAAAGACTTGGACGTGAAACCAAGACAGTTCTATAGATAAGAAACATTTCGATGCCAGAAAAGCAATTCTTACAGAGCACATCCTAACGGATGTCGGTGTGAGACAAGCATGTTAAAAGAATCCCACATGCAGGCATCTTGCTGTTGTCACCTGACCCGCCTGAGAAACCCTCAGCTCTGAATCGTTACTGCTGCTGTTCTCTCTTGTACGTAGGAGCTGTTCCCAGTGGACGTGATGCGCAAGGCAGCCCTGCTGGGCTTTGGGGGGATCTACGTGTGCACGGATGTGGGGGGGTCTGGACTGTCACGGCTCGATACCTCTGTCATCTTTGAAGCCTTGGCTACAGGCTGCACCAGCACCACGGCCTATATAAGCATCCACAAGTGAGTGCCCAAGCTTGGCCAGCGCAATGAAGAGCTCACATGGATGGAAATTTCAGATTCATAGAGATAAGGTTGGCTTTTTCAGGCCGATTTTCCTTGAGGAGCTAGACTGGAGCACATATCAGGCCTTAATTCTGTTGTCTTGTGCATTGCTTAGGGAATTGGGGTGGTCAGGGTCCTGGCACCCTTTTCCTCCATCTAGAGATGGAACCACTAGTCACCTGAGAGTGACAGGAAGTGCATACACAGTATAACTGTGATTATTACAGGCTCCTAGAAACTCTCTAGAAGTAGAGTGAACATCCAGGTGTGAATACCTTGACCCTGGATGGCACATATTCCAGGAATGTTTTAATCCCATCCTTTCCTTCCAAGTTGACTTCTCAATTGTGATTTTCCTTCCTGGTCTCTCTCTTCTGCTGCCCTGCTCTATGTCCTCATTCCCTGTCCCCTCCTTTTCCTTTTCTCTTGCACCTTTGTTTCTGTCAATGTCTTTTCTTCTTGGTGTACTATCAGCATGTGTGCCTGGATGATTGATAGCTTTGGAAATGAGGAACAGAGGCACAAATTTTGCCCACCGCTCTGTACCATGGAGAAGTTTGCTTCCTACTGCCTCACTGAACCAGGTGGGTTTGCTGCACTGCGGGTGACACTTAGCAGGGAGAGAGGCATGACTTGGGTGGAGTCACCAAGCAGTCCGTCCAGCCTTTGACACAGAACTGCCGCCGCTTCCCAGCACTCTGGCTGTGGAGTAATAGACTCCCATGACCCGATGTCACAGGACCCAGAGGCCTATAGGGCTGAGGCCTTGCAGGCTGTTGATCAGAACTTGCTTGCAGAGGCTCCCTGAAATACTCGCAGCTGGACAGTGGCCCAGTGGGCACAAGTTTCCACCAAGTGCAGATGGTTCCTTTGGCCATCTGGATTTTACAGGGATACACTCTGAGCTGTTTGTCTCTTGGGAAGATTTCCTGGGAGAAGGAACTGTGCTGGGCTCCCTGACAGCACCGACTTTCTCACCCCTCTGCCCCCTTTTGATACCTGCTGTAGGAAGTGGGAGTGATGCTGCGTCTCTTTTGACCTCAGCTAAACGGCAAGGAGATCATTATATCCTCAATGGCTCCAAGGTACTAGCATGCTGCCCTCCCAGAGTTGGACATCACTCACCTTCCCCTGATAACTGCAAGCTACTATTCGCATAGAATTTTTAGGCATTAGGAAGACAACCTTGAACCTAGACCCACTTCCCTTTATATTCACTCTCACTGTTTCTGTGTCTTCTGATCTGATTTCAGATATTTTAATTTACTTTTGTTTATCCTTTTTACACTCTGTTCAGCAAACCCTGGGTCCCCTAATTACTGCAGCTGCCTTTTACCCCTCTTCAGTCTCTCTGTGGCATCGCACCTGTCAGTGTCCTATTGGGAGGACTTCAGGGGTTTTCCCAGATGCGAGGCTCCCAGGACTTACACATCTCCTGATTCCTACTTCTCCAACCTCACAGGCCTTCATCAGTGGTGGCGGCGAGGCAGACATCTATGTGGTCATGTGCCGAACAGGGGGCCCGGGCCCCAAAGGCATCTCATGCATCGTTGTTGAGAAGGGGACTCCTGGCCTCAGTTTTGGCAAGAAGGAGAAAAAGGTGAGTAGCTGTTGGACAGGAAGCGATGGAACCTGTTAGACTCTGCCACTTGCCTGACCAGCTCCTGCTCTAGCTCAGAAAATGGACTCACATTCCTGCCAACCTACCTAATTAGGATTTTTTACAGACGCACATAAAATAGACTAGGCCGTGTTAAAGAAGCACTACCTGGGGAGAGTAGCAGAGTGTGCCAGGAAGTCTCACAAGCCACCTGTCTCTACTTTTGGCCTGTATTTCATGTCCAGTTTCTCGTTTTGTATGCTGCTACCCACACAAAGAGATACGCATAAAACTTGTGACCAGAATTCTCAGGAATGAAAAGCTTGTAGTCCACTTTTCTTTGATTAAAAATAAAACACCTTGGAGGTGATAGTGAGTATTTCAGTAATCTAAGAAGGACAATGTTTCTATAGGTACTTTGGAAAATAAGACATTCCTAGGATTATGAAACCCCATGACCAGGCCATGAATAGTAGAACTGTATTTACATAACTATAATTGATGATAAGGGTGAAACCCATTCAGGTTTTTCATACTGGACCCTCAGATAGTCATCTGTCGCCAATTTGTACTGTTAAGGTAGTTGGGACTGTTGGGGAGAAGTCAGGTAATGAAATAACCCCTGAATGTACTTCTTTCTCACAGCTCTTAGGTTTCCATATTTTTCTGCACAATCCTTCCTGACCCCTTGCACCTGCCAAGGAGTTAGTTTTAGTGCCCCTTCTCTTTTGTAACAAAGCAGATAGAACTAATGTGGGAATCATGCTAGCTCCTGGGGTGAGTGGGGGACCTTAAATAAAAGGCCTAGGGATGGAGTTCATTTTTTTTTGTAGAGACAGAGTCTCACTTTATCACCCTGGGTAGAGTGCTGTGGTGTCACACAGCTCACAGCAACCTCCAACTCCTGGGCTTAGGTGATTCTCTTACCTCAGCCTCCCGAGTAGCTGGGACTACAGGCGCCCGCCATAACGCCCGGCTATTTTTCTGTTTTGCAGTTCGGCCACGGCCAGGTTTGAACCCACCACCCTTGGTATATGGGGCCAGCTCCCTACTCAATGAGCCACAGGCGCTGCCTGGAGTTCATTTTTTTCAAAAAAAGAGCACTGCTGGGTGTTTTTAATATAAGGAAAGGATTTGAAGACAGTAGTATATTCAAAGTTAGAAGAGATATTTTCTATAGTTTGTGATTTTCAAAATCTGCCTCACTAAAGCTCAGAGTTCCTTGAAGCCTCAGACTACCAGGAAGAGGAAATCAAGTAGGGCGGGCCTTAATCTACGTATTAAGGTGCGAAGCATCTTAATAAGATTTTGTTTGAATAAAGAGGCTGTACTGGCTTTCCAGTCTAACTCCCTTGTTTTATATAACGAAAATGAAGGCCACAAAGAAGTCAGGTGATATGTCCAAAGATGGAAAGCAAAGCTAATTAGTTGCATGATAGGGACTACATCTCAGGTGTGCAAAATCTCCTCTGAGCTTATGGCTCAGATATATCCAGTGAATCATGGCAGATTAGCTCTCTGGGAAAAGCAAACATATTTAGAGTGTTTGCCCTTTTCTATAGTGTAAGTATTCTCACTGTGGCTGATTTCAAGCTACCACTGTGATGTTATAGCTCATGTCTGCCCATCACTCTGCAGCTGAGTGCTAGACCAGGGGCTGTCAATATCCTTCCCAACCTCACTACAGCATCTTTTTGGAACAGTAAGCTTCTACAAGGAGAAGTATGCTGTTGTTAAGACCTTTACATGTAAATTCAACTTCTCCAAACAGTCCTTATACTGTCTCTGTTCTTACGAAAGAGTGTACTCATAGAGGCATCAAAAATAAGAGCAGATTCTGCCACATTCTTAAAAGGTGCAGAAAACATTTGTGGGTGAGTCTAACGGGGTAGACATTAGAACGTAGGTTCGGTAAGTTAAAAAATGTTTAGCTTGACAAACGTCTTTGTTGAGTGTTGACAAGCCTTTGAATCTGAACTTTCTCTTTTTCCTCATTTTAAGTTTTTGTGGGTCTGAGTCCAGGGTACTGGAACCCATACCTCACGGATTTCTGTCTACAGGGAAGGCCGCCCTGCCCAGTGGATTGTTGGGCAGCCACACAGTCCCTGATTTTTGCCAGGTGGGGTGGAACTCCCAGCCAACCCGAGCTGTGATCTTCGAAGACTGTGCTGTCCCCGTGGCCAACAGAATTGGGAACGAGGGGCAGGGCTTCCTCATTGCCATGAAAGGACTGAATGGAGGGAGGATCAACGTTGGTGAGGACACCAAGGGGCAGGTGAGCAGGTAGCGGGCTGGGGCGAGCAGTGTCCTTGTGGCTCAGCTGGGATGTTGGCACTCTTCACTCCAGCTTCCTGCTCTCTGGGGGCTGCTCATGCCTCAGTCATCCTCACCCGAGACCACCTCAATGTCCGGAAGCAGTTTGGAGAGCCTCTGGCCAGTAACCAGGTAAAGTCCCGGTGTCTCTGCATGGCTTTCCACTCTTCTCAGGACACGCAGCAGCCTTCTTTAGGAGGCAGAAGTGGTGACATCCCTTTGGGAGATCTCCCACCCTCTTAGCCAGAGCTTGGGCTTTGCCTCCAGCAGTGATCATTTTAGAGGCAATGATGTGAGAGCCCACAGCAAGCGAAGTGGATTGAGAACTCGTCAGGCAGCAAGGTTCCTCGGTAGAGGGGGAAGAGCCTTTGAAGCTTTGGCTCACTTAGCAAAGGCACTTCGTTCGGGACGTCTTCCTGAGGCTCCAGGGTCAGGTGCAGGCTTCTGCCCCTCCAGCTGGTCTCTTCCCTCTCCCTGTTGCTGCAGTATCTGCAGTTCAAACTGGCTGATATGGCAACAAGGCTGGTGGCCTCGAGACTGATGATCCGCAATGCCGCAGTGGCGCTGCAGCAGGAGCGGGAGGATGCGGTGGCCCTGTGTTCCATGGCCAAGCTGTTCGCTACGGATGAATGCTTTGCTGTATGTGATAAGCCCTCGGGCTGTCCTGGGATGGATGGGCAGCTGCTAGGCCCAGGGGTGTTGAGAGGTATTAAGTCAGCTTTGGAATGAACCTCTCCTGGGATGCTGTAGGACGGCCTGGTGCGCACGGATCTAAAGGAACTTTTGAGAAGCCTTTATGGAAGCTCTCGCAGCAGGCCAAAAGCCTGCTCTGTGTCCTTAAGTACTTCATTATGTCACTGTTATGTGGTGGTGTTCTAGATGAGACACTGCCTTTGCAAGGTTCACAGCAACCCAATGCTTCTTGCCGGGATTTAGCTCTCTGCCATGTTTGCGTTGTCAGGGGCAGAGCCACAGTGAAACTAGCTGTGTGGCCACTAGGTGGCACCTTAGCACCATATAATCCCAGCCAGGTCAGCTATGGGCAGCTTCTGCCCAGCAGATTCTAAGTGACAAAGGCAGAGGGTTGCCTGTCTAGTGGACCTCAGTAAGCAAACTGCCCTTGTAGTGTCTGACCACATGGGATGAGGATCCCTTTGGGGGCTTGGCTGTGAGCTGTTCCTCATTAATTTATAGCAGGCTGACTGACTGGGGCTGTGGTGGGGAGGGAAGCCTCCTCCCTTCCAGTCTTCCACTGTCAGTGACATTTGATCCCGGTCTCCCTGCAGATCTGCAACCAGGCTTTACAGATGCATGGAGGCTACGGCTACCTGAAGGATTACGCTGTTCAGCAGTATGTGCGGGACTCCCGGGTCCACCAAATTCTTGAAGGTAAAAATTGCCCGAGATTATCGTCTTCCTTTTGGAATGGGTGTAGGATCAATGCTGTGCTCAGCCGGTCTGTCCCATGGGGCCCTGCCTGTCTTCAGCTTCTTCCTTCTTTTCCACAGCCCTGCTCTGGAAGTGGCCTGTTGGTGCTTTAGAAAGGGCACCAGCCTGGATGGAGTCAGGAGACTGCTTTGTCACCTTCAGTAGGGCCTCGGGTCATTCTGCTTTGTCACCTTCAGTAGACCATCGGGTCATTCTGCTTTGTCACCTTCAGTGGACCATTGGGTCATTCTGCTTTGTCATCTTCAGTAGACCATGGGGTTATTCTGCTTTGTCACCTTCAGTAGGGCCTTGGGTCATTTTGCTTCTGCTCCTTTTGCTTGTAGATTGGAGAAAAGGCTCGAACTGAGATAAGTTATGAGAAAGTACGTTAACGGCTATGGCAGGGGCTATTATTTACTGTTATATAGTTCCTGATCCTCGGGGATCTCAGAGGTTCTCTATCAGCTATTCTCAACCTGTGGGTCGTGACCCACAGGAACTGTATTAAAGGGCTATAGCATTGGGAAGGACTGTTCTATATACTTTTTTACAGGGCAAATATGAGTCATTGTGATCACCAGCAGCTCTACAAATTGATTATCAGCCAGACAGTCTAAAAGATACCTATATTAATATTGCTAGTGAATTTGGCAATAAAATAAATCATCAGTGTAAGGGTGTCTTCTTGGTAGTCGAAGACATTCTGTCTGGGAAATGTGTCAGCTGCTGGAGTCTGGCTTGGGGAGTGCCTGTCTCCACTCTGTCCAGCCAGGGCCTAAGTCTTCAAATTCCACGACTTGTTCCAGCTCTGCAAGTAGCCGGACTCAACCCTGTGGAAGAGCAGAAGGGCAGAGGCTTCGCTGACTGACTTTCAGTGAAGGAATGTGGGGCTGCTTCAATGGGGACTTCGTACAGGGGTCTCCCTGCCTCCTGGAGTTTCTGCTCCCTGGTCTAGTGTGGGGCTGACAATTTGCATTTCTTTCTTTCTTTCCTTCCTCCCTCCCTCGCTCCCTCCCTTCCTTCCTTCCTTTCCTTTCTTCTTCTTCTTCTTCTTTTTTTTTTGTGAGACAGAGTCTTACCCTATTGCCCTGGATAGAGTGCTGTCTTAGCACAGCTCACAGCAACCTCAAACTCCTCAGGAGATCCGCTTGCCTCAGCCTCCTGAGTAGCTGGGACTATAGGTGCCCACCACGACAACCAGTTTTTTCTATTAGTAGACACAGAGTCTCACTCTTGCTCACGCTGGTCTCAAACTTAGGAGCTCCAGCAGTCCACCTGCCTCGGTCTTCCAGAGTGTTAGGATTACAAGTGCAAACTACTGCACCTGGCTGAGAATTTGCATTTCTAAAAGTTTTCCAGTGTGGCTGCCACTGCTTGTCTGGAAACCACACATTGGAGGCCCCTTCTCTGGAGTTAAGTCTGAATCATAGACCTCTGGAGGTCCGTCTGTGGCTCTGCTCTGGAAGCGTGTGTCTGAGCTCAGTTCCTGGTGCTCACCTGAGGTCCCCTGCTTCTCCTTCCATCCATCAGACTTGGCAATTACTTTCTCACTTGGCTTTTATGAGGGTGGAAACCTTCCTCTACATTCTAACTCTTGTCTTTTAACACTGCTGTAATACATGTGAAAAGCCAAATATGTTTATTTGTAGAAAAACTTGGGTACTGGTCACTTTACTACTTTGTTTTATCATGGACTTTACTATTGGGTCAATCTAAAATTTTAGATTTGGTTTTATTTGATATTGTGTTTACTCATTCCTCAAGGGGGTTTCTATTTCTCTTTGCATTAAAGGCTACTGCTAAAAATGAAGCAAATACTTGATACCCCCTTTTCAGGGCTTCGGGGGTTTTGTTCTTTTATAATTCAGTTTTCTGATTATTAAAGAAATTTATATTTAGTATCAAAAACTTAAGAAAAATAAAAAAAGTAGAAGAAAAATCACCCATGTCTCTACATTCAGAATAATATTTTGGTATATCTCCTTTTGGACTTTTTTTTAAAGTAAATATTATTTATTCCCTGGCATTATATACTTTGGAGAGAGGTCCGTGATAATCCCATCCCTCCCAGAGACAAAAGCAGTGCTTCTATTTTAAATTCACAACTGTCCTGAACAGGACTTGGAGCAGCCTGGTCAGAGCTTTGGTGAACTTGCAGACTTTGCTGCTGCTGAAGCCGCCTTCTCTGTCCATCTTGCAGGAAGCAATGAAGTGATGAGGATGCTGATCTCGCGAAGCCTGCTGCAGGCATAGCACCCGCGCCCGCGTTCTGGAGTGGCCTTCAGTGTGTCTGCTGTCCGTGTTAAGGGCTGCCACATGGGCCTTGCTGTTGCAAAAGAATCATGGATTAGACTGAAGGGCTGAGTGCTTCCAGCGTAGGACGTGCTCTCTCTGTGCACAGCAGAGTCCTCAGTGGAAGAGCTGCCCTAATGAGCAGGATTGCAGGAAAACAAACTGCCTTGTTTTACTAATGCCAGGAAGGTGACAAGTGAAGATTCACCATCAAACCAAAGTCCTTTCTTGGATCCACATTGTCTTGATTTGTCTGCATTTTGCTGGGTCCCTGGATCCTTATTCTAGGATCCTGGGAACTTCCACGGAAGCTCTTCTGATTACAGAGCAAAGTCGTCCCGGGGAAAATGGGGGGAGAAAGCTCTCTTGTCTGTTTCTGTTCTCTGTTGCACAGCTGAGCACAAAGGGTTTCTGTGGCTAGCTCTCCTCTGAATATAAATCATGATAAAATGAGTATTTGGGAAATTGCTCCTAAGCTGTGATATGGGGTTTATTTCTACTACTTGAGTATCAAGGACTGAGATTATATGGAATTTTGAATATTTGTTGTTTTACTTTTTCAGAAGCCTGTGGTCTAGGATTGGGATTCAGGTTTTCTGTCACTATCCTGATAAGTACTTTCCAAGTTTTTGTTTCCTTTTATGAATTTGCGCCTTCCTTTTAAAAAATATTTTTAATCACTATATTGACAAATAAAGTCTACCCCTTTCTGTATGGTTTCTGGTTCTACTAAACTTGGTTTTCATATTATCCTTGTAACTAAGCCTTTATGACTGTTTTTATTTTTTTAATTTGATTAAACATTCAACTGGATTTTAAAGCAATAATCAAACATCTTGATCAATTTGACTTTTAAAAAGTAGGCTCCCTAAATTAGTAATAGCTTTGCCAACTAAGAATTGTTTATGATATATGAAAGATTTAAAGTAATATTCAAAGATAAGGACTTCTGGGGAACCCTGTTATAAATGATTGTATTCTCTTTTCTCATCTCTATAGAAAAACATGTTGGTCAAGACCTCCTAGCAGCACTGATAAACTGAGTAAGTTGAAACTTGAACAGGTAAATCAGAAAGGGTCCTTTCTACTGTGTTTCTTGGAAGTGAAATAATGGACCATAACACAATCTGTCTCAAAACTTTCATAGTGACCTAAAAGTGACCTATGCACATGAAGATACTTACTAATTACAAGTCAGTTTGGAGGGAAAAAAATGAAAATTTGGAATATTTAAAGAGAATCATGAATGTCCCTTTCAGACAGAGAAGAACCAGGAGCCGGAAAAATACAGGATTTGGGCAAAAGCTATGGACACTTTTGTTTAATTATAGTTCAGTAGGGTTGGCAGGGACAGAAAGAAAAATTAAGTTGAATCTGGTTGGAGAGTAGGAAAGCCACAGATGAGGGTTTATTTGGTGAACAGTGAGAAGCTGTGATGAGATTAATTCATTCCTGAGAACATTCTGGAATGCATGTGCGGCATGACTGCAAGTGGAAG
The DNA here is from genome assembly GCA_963573935.1 of Arctocebus calabarensis. Taxonomy (NCBI): domain Eukaryota; kingdom Metazoa; phylum Chordata; class Mammalia; order Primates; family Lorisidae; genus Arctocebus; species Arctocebus calabarensis. Next base: position 63,237 of record CAUYON010054694.1, read on the forward strand.
AGGGCAGAAGAGAAGATGTATCCAGTCAATAGGTTCTTGAGCCAGGCTTGGAGGCTTGAGCCTGTAAGGCCAGCTGCTTGGGAGACTGAGGCTGGAGGCTTGTTTGAGCCCTGGGGTTAGAGACCATCCTGGACAACATAGTGAGACCCATCTCAAAAAAAAAAAAAAAAACCCTTGGAAAAAAAACATTCTCAAAATAGCCGGGGTGTGAGGCACTTTGTGCCTGAAAGGAAAGCCAGCAGATAGGAGGGACTATCAATGCCACAGAGGACTCCAGCCCTCCCTGGGAAGAAGGCTGCTTTCTGAAACGTTGGTTCTGAGACGCTTCTACTTGGCCTGAAAACAAAAACAGATTTTTTTCCCCTTGGTAAGGTTTTCATGAAATGATAGTTATTAAAAGTGCATTTCTCACTGTCATCCTCACTTATTATTCAGAGATTTCAGTTTCCATGGCAAGGGATTTGACAAAAGCAGTAAGAAGACGGCAAACTTGGAGCCAGAGCACATCTTCAGGAAAGCCTCTGTGCTGGTGCCGTGTCAGAGCAGGACACACAGAGACCCGACTCGGCTCAGGTTGGGCAGGGCTCGTGGAATGGGAGGCTGTAGATAGGTGGTGGCAAGAACAAAGACGTGCCCACTGTGTTCCAGGGCGCAGACTGCCGGCTCATCACATGTGTCATGATGACTTAAGTCAGAATTGGATTTCTAGGTTGTCTTAACTCTAATGTATTTGAACTCCTTCTAATAACAATATCAGAGGCTCAGCGCCTGTGGCTCAACGGACTTGGGCACTAGCCACGTACACCTGAGCTGGTGGGTTTGAATCCAGCCCCGGCCTGCCGAACAACAATGACGGCTGCAACCAAAAAAACAAAAGAGGCTCAGTGCCTGTGGCTCAATAGGCTAAGGCGCCAGCCATGTACACCTGAGCTGGCAGGTTCGAATCCAGCCCGGGCCCACCAAACAACGACGGCTGCAACCGAAAAATGGTCAGGCGTTGTGGCGGGCGCCTGTAGTCCCAGCTACTTGGGAGGCAGAGGCAAGAGACTCGCTCAAGCCCAGGAATTGGAGGTTGCTGTGAGCTGTGATGCCACAGTACTCTATCCAGGGTGACAGCTTGAGGCTCTGTCTCAAAAAAAAAAAAACAAAAGAAAAAATGGCCGGGCGTTGTGGCGGGCACCTGTGGTCCCAGCTACTTGGGAGGCAGAGGCAGGAGACTTGCTTGAGCCCAGGAATTGGAGGTTGCTGTGAGCTGTGATGCCACGGCACTCTATCCAGGGTGACAGCTTGAGGCTCTGTCTCGGAAAAAAAGAAAAAAAAAACAATATCACAGTTGGGGGAATGTAATTACTTTAATTATACATTATAATTATATATAACATAATATATATTCGAATAATATGTTA
>CAUYON010054695.1:0-16666 GCA_963573935.1 Arctocebus calabarensis
CCAGCTCCATCCATGTAAACATGAAAGAGGTAAAGTCTCCATCTTTCTTTAAGGCTGCATAATATTCCATGGTGTACATATACCACAATTTATTAATCCATTCGTGGGTCGATGGGCACTTGGGCTTCTTCCATGACTTAGCAATTATAATTGAGCTGCAATAAATATTCTGGTACAAATATCTTTGTTATAATGTAATTTTTGGTCTTCTGGATATATACCTAGTAGAGGAATTGAATGCCAAGTCTATTTTTAGATCTCTAAGTGTTTTCCAAACATCTTTTCAAAAGGAACGTATTAGTTTGCATTCCCACCAGCAGTGTAGAAGTGTTTCCTTTTCTTCACATCCATGCCAACATCTCTGGTTTGGGTATTTTGTGATGTGGGCTAATTTTACTGGATGAATATGTTCCTAAATGATTGGTATGTATATATTGAAACTTGAATTTCACTAGTGTCCAATTAGCCTATGAGTATAAATGAAGCTCCCTTAATAGCAGCAACTCAACTTTTACTGGTTTGTCCTCAGGACCTGCAGCTCCCTAACAGAGCCTCCTTCATTAGGGGTTATGGTGGCATCTGGGCTGCTATTTCACAATTGCCCCAGAAAGCTACTGAGCCCTCTTAGGTTCAAATTCCACTGTGATATGTGGCAGTCGTTTGAATGTGAGGGTGAAAGTGAGGATGGGGCTGGAATGAGCTCTCTGTCTCCCACTTGTTGCATTAGAAGGGTCTACGTTGTGGCCAATGTTCCCAGACTTCACTGTTATTTATAGATCCTCCCTTCTCACCTGTGGGTGGCAGGAGGGCCTCCTGAGTCTACTATGGGTTGGCCAAACACAGCTACTCTGAGAATTAACATTTATCCCACGACTGAGGCTTTGTCTTGTGACGAATGTGGGGTCCTAGCTCCCTCTGACTTTTGAATGGGTTTTCTCCATTCAAGCCCCTCATCTTAATGAATAGTAGAGTCTGGTAGGGCTATGTCATTGATTTACCAGATAGACTCTGCTATGTCTGGTCTCTGCAGTAGACACAGTTTGTATCCCTTCCCAGAAGACTCTCTCTCTCATTCTTCCTCTACACCACTCCCCTCCCCTGGTGTTTTTCTCTTCAATTTATATGTGTTCTAGCATTGCCCATCTTTAAAAATTGCCCTTGAAACCATATTTTCCCTTAGAGAGGCTACTGCCACTTCAGTAGTCAAGAGCTGGCCACTTCCCTATCTCTCAACTTCCTAACTGCATACAGACTTCTCTTTCAGAGCATCCTGTTCTTAACTTTCATACATGGCTTTAATGACAATATGTAATCAACTAGGCATTTGTGTGACTATTTTTTTAATGTCTATAGTCCTCATTAAGGCTGATGTCTTGAATTATAAACTCTGTTGTTCCTTTTACTATTTTATCTTGAAAGATTCAGCACAAAGATCAGTGTAGAATATATTCTCAACAGGTATTTGTGGGAAGCATGAATAAATGAGTGAATGAAGCAGACAGGTTTCTGGTAGACTCCCTCATCAGCAGCCAACTGTATCTGAAACTCACTTGGATTTGAACTGGGACATTTGGCAAGGGAGCGAGGAAGAAATAGAGACATGAATAGTGGGGGAACTTCTAATGAAATAAGTATTTGTCCAACAAAACCATGATATTCTCTTCCTGAGTAGCAAATATTAAGTTATTTATTTATAAACAAAGTAATTTCTTCATGGAGGCAGGAACAACAACAACAAAAAAAAAATTTGAAAACCATCCTCAAAAAATAGCCTAGGAAAAGAGGTTCTGAAGCGCATCTTTTCATTCGTTAACCTGTCAAATTATTTCTTTAGGGAGGTAGAAGTCATCTTGGAAGGAAAGAAGGAAGGGATAAAGGAAGGGAAGAAAGAAGACGCAGAGATATAACTCAAAGTAAACACTGCTTTTCTTGGGTTCTTAGATATATTCTGGAAATTTCCTCAGGATGAAACTTCAGAAATTTTGGTGAGATTTGCCATTAGTTTTCTTTTTGTTATAACTTCTTTATAACCAAGGTAGACCAGGACAGTGAAAAATGCATACTTCATTTTCTAGAGGACATAATTTATTTTGTCTTCCTTATTAAATTTGTATTACTGGTTAACCAACTATTGGTAGAGTTTCATTTCTTTTTATAAAGCAATTCCAGGTAACAGAGGGGAAAAATGGTAAAAATAAAGAATGATCATTATGTGAATCCTGATGAATTACTGGAGCTATGATTAACAATGATTATAGCACAAAAAGAAATAATATTGTGTTTTCTTTGAAGGAAAAACACAACCATACCTATGAAGTGTTCTAGGAAAAATAATAAGATCTTGACTATGCTCAAACTTTTGGAGCTACTCCTCATTTAATAAGTAGAATTTATTTCATTTTTAACCAAGGCTTTGATTTGTGTGTGTGTATATTCCTTACATATAAAAGGAATAAAGACCTAACCAAAATGTCATATCTTGCCCAAATCTCTGAAGTGATGAAATTCAAATGAAAACATACAATATTTCCCCACATAAACTAGAGAGTGTCCCCCTGAAAGCAGGCATCTTGAATATTTTAAAATCCAAGATGGAAAAATGATAAATATTGAGAAAAGATACATACAGAAAGGCTATGACAAAATGTCTACAAGGGCAGCCATTGCACTTTTGTAAACTATCTTCTTCTCTCCTTCCCCTCCTCTCTTGACCACCCCTCACATTCCTGCAATTACAAACCTTATTTATTTGCCTTTTAGGGATTTCTTTTGAAGACCATCATAAAGGAAGTGCATTTGCAAATTGAAAAATTTGGATGGGATCAAAAATGAATCTCATCGAACACTCCCATTTCCCTACCATGGATGAGTTTTCTTTTTCTGAAAATTTATTCGGTAAGTCAATAAAAACAAACTACAGTTTGGAAATAAATGAGACAAAAAACCTGGATAATGAGTCTGAGAGTCAAGAAAATGTTTTTGGTCCTTCTAAGAACTCAGTAAATGTTGGCTACTCTGCAGGGTTACAGGTACGTCGTCGGACCTTGGATTCGTCAGGCCAAATGGTCTTCATTTTTATGGATGAGGACTGCCAGCCTTCAAGAGTTTTGTAACTTGCCCAAGGTCATGAGGCTAGATAATTAACAGAGTTGGGAGTAGGAACAGATTCCTGTTCCAGAGCTAATTCTAATATTATTATGGGCAATAAAGTATAAAATCAGGATTCTTATGGTTTAATATTATACCGATTAAAGGCTGCGTTTACTTAGGTTATAGCTGTGTAGAAAGTTTCCTGTCCTGAATTATTAAACCATTCCTCTGGTGCTGGGGGAATCTATGGCATAGTGTCTGGATTAGTCACTTAAGCTGAGTGGAGGACAAATTGTACTACATTGTTTTCAGTAGATCTGTAACTAGATGATACCATAAAATGCTATATTGCTTTACTTTATGCATTTATGAAAAACTTCTCATTATAAAGAGTCTCAACTGAGAACATTAATAAGCAGTCAGCTAGGGCAATATTTTGGGTGGGGCAGGGAGCCTTCTGTCCCTGTTAAAATAATTCCTTCCTGCATAATAGCCCTGCTGGGAAACTTGGGTATTCTCCATTTTTACCCTATATTAATATACGGACCATTGCAGACTATGATACTGAAGATGCAAACCCTTGAGATTGCCCAAAGTTCAATGTATGAAGGCATGGTCCCTTATACAACATTCAAAGCAGATCTTAATTAATAGTTTATACTATTACCTACTGGTCATTAGCCCTTGTTGTGTTATCTGGTCATTTCCAAGGGGGAGTCATTATTTGTATTACCTATTTACACCATCTACCTGCCCCATACAGTATAAGAGTATTTAAGGGCACTGACCATATTTTATTAATCCTAATATGTGCTTAATAAATAAGAATCCACTAAAAAAATAACATAACGGAAGGAGAAAAGAGGTATGGGGAGAAAAAAGAGGAGTCATCAGTAACTCTCAGAGAGACCAAAGACTGTAGTAATTATTCATGAAATACCTGTTCTCACTGCTCCTTATTCCAGTTGACTTTTGTTCATTCTGTGGACAAAGTCAAGGGCAATGGGAGACCCTCCCTTCTTGTCTGGCCACTTGACGCTTTGCATCTGGCCTGTCCTTTTATAGTTCCTTAGAAAAACCAATTTTTAGACACCTTCATAATTTTTTGGTCTACCAGTCAGAACTCACAGAATAATTAGGACTACTGGAACATATGCAAGATGAAGGAAAACTCCACTTAAGATTGTTCAAGTGAAAACTCCTATTTCCTGCTCTAAAATTTTACAACTGCATGTTGAGGTGTCTCATTCTGAACGTTGGTGTCATGATCATTAAACCAATCTACTTGGTTCCAATTTATACATGGAGAGGAAATTGCAGGGTTTCTCTTAGAAACCAGGCCCGCTTTTAAGCAAGCAGGCGGGTTTGAGGTTGACCTCTGCAGCCACGAGGTGCAAGACATGTCAGGACGTAGAGGCCAAGTCCTGCAGGTGCCCTCAGGTGAGAAACACCTGGAAATGATCGCTAAGGAAGCGCTGCGGCTCCTGCTTCCTCTGTTGTGGTCTCCTCGTCTCTCGTTCATTGGATCACATTCTTACCCAGGCTCCATAAGACCATGGGCTGCAACGCACAGCTGCTTCTCCTGGCCGGACTGGTTTCCTTGCCTCTTCACCTGGTTCCCTCTTCTGCTAAGCTCATCTGAACCACGTGAGGCCACCAGACTCCTTTTCCATGTCCTTGGAATGAGCCAGCAATAAGCATTCTTTTCAAATTTCTTTCCTCCAGGGCCTCAGTCTCACTCCACTCAACATGCCTGAACTACAACTGTCCTATAGGAGAGGATGAAGAAGATTTTGATTCTTTTATTTCTCCTCTCCGTCTTCTTGTGTGTCCTATGACAGCGGTGGATTCAATGGCTCCTCCCCATGCTCAGAGTGGAGCGTATCAGTGAATAGACTGTGGCCCCGGGAAGAGCAGCTCACAGCCCTAACTCATCACTCCTGGAGTCTTAAGCTATGCCCCAAACCCGGAAGGGTTCATCCATGGGCACAACTAGCCAGAAAGCTGGATTCTTCTCCAATGGCCTAACAGCCAGGCTCTTACAGCAGGGGCAGGCAAGGTTCATGATAGAGCTAGCATTTACCCTATTTTTTCCTGTTCATTGAGCAAGGATGATATGCAGGGTCTGGAAAGAAAGCAGAGAACAAGATAGGCAAGGTTGTAGTGGAGGGTGGATGCACAATAAACATGTAAGTAAATCAATACAATAATATCAGGTGGTGACGAGTGCCAGAAAGAAAATAAGAGGGCGATGTCCTGGTGACTGGACAGGTGAACCATGCAGACTGCCACGGTGAGGAAAGGCCTCTGCATGGGGGACATCTAAGCTGAGCCTTTAAGACAAGAAGCCAGGGAGAATGTTTCTTCCAGAAGGAGGGAATAATGAGAACAAAGGCCCAAAGTCTGGAATGGACTTGGAAGGGCCTTGTCTTTTCGATTTTACTTAGGGCAGGGGAAAGACTGAGGGATCTGGCAGCCTACACTCTGCTTTCCCATGTACCAGCTGTGCAGGCTCCAAAACGACTCAGTCAAATTTGATTGGCAAAAGGAGATTATTAGGCCGGGGCTTCGAGGGCCCAGGGGAACATTAACATCTGAGTCCATGCAATGCTGCAGCTGCCTGTCAGGAAGAGGTAACTCAGGGGTACTCACCTGGTACAAGACTTGACAAGTCCTTTAAGGTGGCACTGGACTTGGTACCTCTCACCAAAGGTTATTCTAAAGGCCAGGATTAAACTCCACCTTTAAGACTTTTGAAAAGTGACCAGTGTTGAAGAGAAATACTGATGAGCATTCACTAACAGGTGATGGGAACACTAGTGACCTTTTCAATGATACCTGCAGCTGCTGCTAGAGGTGACTGTGGACTCCGCACTTTCCAAAGAAAGAAAGCAGAAGGTTTCCCAAGGTTTTGCTCAAAGTGGAGGGGAATATCCCCCACCCATATAAATGCTTATTCCAAGGGGCAGAGCCTGAAGCCAGGACTTGTGTTCAGGCACTTGATGTGACAGGTGACTGGCAGAAGCAAGGGAGCAGGGCATTGAGACAGGGGAGGAGGGAGAGGTGAGTTATAGAGATCTCTTCCATGGGTGAACAGAGCTTGGTGCCACTTGGGGTAGCATGAGAATTGCCAGCTGAGGGTCAGGGACTGAAGAACTGCCCTCTGGCACCCATTCTTGAGGGTGGCTCCTGGGAACAAGAACTTCCCTGTGCTTCTGGACTGTCTTTGTTCTCAGGCCAAGCTGTCTCCTGTGGTGTTTCTCCTGTGGGCAGAAACAAAAGTCTGTGCGGGCTGCTCTTGAACAGGCTGTCACTGAGGCGGGTCTGTGCTCACGCAGAATGGGCTGCAGAAGTCAGAGGTGGGCTGAAGGAAGTGACATCATCACTGGAAAAAGACAGAAAGGAGGTTTGACTTAGAAGATGGGGCTGCAGTCACCTCCTTGAGCTCCTCGAATTTATTCTGTTGTCAGAGATCCTGGCAAATCCAGATGGGAATCTAGCCCATGGGCAACCAAATCTGGGTGTAGGACCAGGATGGCCACGGTGACCTCACAGAGAAAAGTCGCCTTTCCTTTGGGAGATCCTGTAAGCCAGGAAACTTGGTCAAAGATTAATTTACTAGATTAAGAAAGGCGTCTCTGATGAATGAAGAAGGCCAGGTTTTATGCAATTTGTGGGTAATAAAAAGTAATAATGACAAAGTCCACAGCTTTCCATCACTTGGCATAGTGAATGGGATAGGGGGTGGTGTTTTAGTTAAAACCTGTGTTTAATTTTAGCAAACTGTGGTTTAAAAACTCAAAACATCATACAGCGTTAAAGACTAAGAGACAAAGTATTCTAATTATAGCACAGAATCAGCATCACTTATGGGCCATGCTCACTGTCCCTAGCGGGTGGTGAGTCTCGATTCAGTTAGGTGATGCTGGGAGTGGAAATACAGAATGAAATAGGAAGAAATAGTCTCAGGGACAAGTGAGATTCAATCTTCTCCCCTGTAAAATGGGGATAATAATGATGCCCTTCACAGCTTGTTGGGAGGATTGAATCGGCTGTATGGGAGCCTGCTCTGGAAACCGCACATTGGTTGTTATTATGAATCCAGTGTTTGAGGCATCGTTGATAACATTTTAAATTGTTGAAATGATAAACACCACTCCACTCATTAAAAGAAGGAAGCACTGTTTATTTTAGCCTTGTGGAGTGCAAAGAATTTTCAAGGAGCCAGCAAGAATCGAGAATATGTAAATAAATTTCTGGATGCCCTCAGGAAGGGAACACGTGTTCAATCTCATCTTGACATGACAACATTGCTAACGGCCGCTTGGGAATCCACGTTTTATATTATTCTCATTGTTGTTTCCAACAGTCTTTCCCAAGCCCTACTCTGAACGAGACCCAGCAAATGGCAGGGGACAGATCCCCGGCAATCCTGTTCACTTACATTGCATCTCGCCTGGCTGTCTCTCCTTGCTTCATGCTCCACTGAGCTATTTATGCCCATTTTCTCTGGGCGTGCTTGATTTTTATCAGAAGATGCTCAATCCGGGATCTGGCTCTTGCCTGGTTCTCATGCTTAAATTAAAAGACCTTTTCCAGATGCTGCAGAATCAGTCAGATGTTTTAAAATACAATTAAAGGTCTTGAGATACAGTTTTGCAGAGTCTTTCTGACATTTGATTTCAGGTATTTTTCCATCTCACTGAGTTCAAGTCAAGTAAACATAGTTCTGACTTATTGGGTGAATTAAAGCTGAAAGTTTTCAAAAGGCAGAAAGATCCCATTGGCTCAGATAAAATGAAGCTTTGTTTCTGCATAGTTGACATATTTTGTTGCTGCTGCTTCTTATCCACAGCCTTAAGCAATCTCTAGGGTTTTAATTAATTCCTTGTGACGCTGGTTTTTGCCTCCCAAGGAATCTCAGATCTGGAACCATGGGTAATGCAGCAAAGAAATGGGAGAAGGAAAGAAATATTGAATGGGTCTTTCGTTATAGAAATGATTACTGCTTCTTTTTGAAAGGGCATGCATAGCTTGGGAAGGGTGTGCGATGAAGTCAGAGAGTAATAGGCAAGGTGGCTGGATTGGAGTCAGTCATTGCAGTCTGTGGCTCACCTGCCAACCATGCAGGTTAAGAAACAGGCACCAAGCTGCGAGAGACTGACCATCTAATCAGACTGCAAATGTATAAAGCTACAGCGATGAATTACGACCAGGACTGCTAGCTTGTCTTGAGTGCTTTCTATTTGTTGGACATCATGCAGAGCGCATGATGCAAACTTGCACGTCTTTGAGATTTGCTGGCCAACTTCCTGGGTTCAGGCCTATCCCTGCCACCTACTGGTCTGAGGCAAATTCCTTAACTTCATGCAATTTACTTGCATTATTTAACAAAGTGTCAAGAACAATTCCCAGCTCATTCTAAGAGTTTATTAATATTGCATTAATATTTACTCTCACAACTCTCCTGTAGGGTAGGTACCATTACTATTTCCTCTTTTATGGTAGAATGGGTATTTCATGCAGTTAAATAATTTGCTCAAGGTTCCATAACTAGTAAGTAGGCAACCAGAATATAGTCAGGACAAGTAATCAACATTGAATGTTTGAGCCTCCAAGGTAAAAGAATACTCCTTTTTACCTTCTCAATTGGGAAAGTCTTTTCCATGAGATTATATTGCTTAAAGTCTGTTGCCCTCATGTCCCCTCAAGAGTACTTCTTGGAAAAGCATTGCCAGCATTTGCTCTGGGACTTCCCTGTTTTTTATGACTTCATGGCTGAAGGTCAACACTCTTGAGACTGGTGTATCACCCATTTTTCTCCCAAGTATCGTCCAGTAGAACTTCCTGTGATCATGAACTGCGTCCACCTTGTCTGATGCAGTAACACCACCCGCATGTGATTGCTGAACACTTAAAATGTGACTGGAGGAACCAGCTCTCTAATTTAAGATGCCGTCTATGGCTAGTGGCTACTGTTTTAGACAGCACAGATCTTTTAAAAAAAAATGTACTTTCAGAAAACAAACACCAGGCAGTTGATCTTCTCTGAGAGAGAAGCAAAGGGATCCCATCGGTCTTATTAGGAGAATATCCTGTGTTCTCTGTTTCACTAGCAACAAGAGTTTCTTAGATCAGCTGAAGTATCCTGCTCACTTCTTATTTAGTATAGATGTTTCTGAGGGCAACTGAAAGGTCCATGTATTTTGACCAGTGGAGAATTCTTGAAATAGAAAATTTGGAAATTGTTTGTCTTGCTTCATAGTCTTTGGGTGGCCCTTTCACCTACGATCCTCTCAAGGCAGGGATAACTGGGATTCGGAGGAGAAGAGCGTGAGATCAGATGTACATGGGGGCCAGGAGTAAATACAAACACACCCACAGACCACCATTCCTTTTATCTTTCTTGCCAATCAGGACAAGCGAACCTTAGTTTTTCAACCATGAGATTTTGAGTCAGAAGACCTGGATTAAAGTCCTAGCTTCATTCCTTCCTAGTTAGAAAAATCCCTCAGCCTCACTGACTTACTGTTCCTCATTTATAAAACAGACGTGAAGATAGTGAGCCTCAGAAGTAGTACTCTCCTCAAAGGGCCCAAGGGGAGATCCAACGACATAACGTACATGGGACCACTTTGGAAATTTACTATGTGCCTACAGGAAAGGCTTTCGGCCTATCTTACAATGATTACTATATTTATACAGATCACCTTTGCCATTTAAAACGGCTTTCATATTTATTATCTCATTTTATCTTGACAACAGGCCATGAGGGAAGTAGGGCAGGACCTATTATCTAAGTTTTACCATCTGTTAAGGCAGACAAAAAGGGCCCGTGGAAGCTGAGATACTCGCCTAAGGTTACACGGTGCGTCTGGCTGCATTATGCATGGCTTAACCCTGGACCTAGTGACTCCCCTTCTAAAGCCCTCCGTTCTAAAAAGCAATCAACAGACGTAAGCTTGTTTTCCCAGAGTTATGCTGCAGGATCCAACATGGAATTATTCTGTCTGAATAAGCAACCCGAGCTATAACGTGAATCCAAAGTAAAATAATCATAGCATCAATATGATGATGACAGGTAGGAACCCATTGGGCTAAGCATTTTACAAATATGGTTTTATTTAATTCACATATAACTCCAGGAGGTTGTGTGATTATCAGCCCCATTTTACAGATGAGGAAATCAAGGTGAGAAAAATGGTTCAGGACTTTGTTCATGGTTCACAGAGCTAGTAAGTGCCAAGAAACCCTGTATGTATTAGTCTGCTAGGATGGCTGCAACAAGGTGACTTTTGGAGTCCAGAAGTCCAAGGTCAAGGTGTCAGATAGGTTTGGTCCTCCTGCGGGCTGTGAGGGAAGGCTCTGCTCCAGCCTTCTCTCCTTGGCTTACGGATGGCCATCTTTCCCCTGTGTCTCTTCACACCAGCTTGCCTCTGTGGGTCTGTCTCTCTGTCCCACTTTCCTATTTGAATAAGGACAGGAAGCATATTGGATTAGGGCCCCCCCTCTAATCCTCATTTTAGTCTGATTACCTCTGCGATGACCCTGTCTCTAAGGAAGGTCACACCCTGAGCTACCAAGGGTTTAGGACTTCAACGTGTACATTCTTGACTTATGGTGGTTTGACTTATGATTTTTAGACTTTGATGTTGCAAAAAATGTGCTTTCAGCACAATGTTCAATAAATTGCATGAGGGTGGTGCCTATGGCTCAAAGGGGTAGGGCGCTGGCCCCACATGCCAGAGGTGGCGGGTTCAAACCCAGTCCCCGCCAAAAACTGCAAAAACAGAAAAATAATGAAATAAAATAAAAAATAAATTGCATGAGATAGTCATCACTTTTGCCTAACTGTAGGCTGATATAAGTGTTCTGAGCATGTTTAAGGTAGGCGAGGCTAAGCTGTGATGTCCGGTAGGTTAAGTTTATTAAATGCATTTTCAACTTAAGATGGGTGTACAGTATTTTTAACTTACGATGGGTTTATTGTGACATAACCCCATCATAAGCGAAGGACCTACTGTATTAATTCAGTGGCGGGAAGGACACAATCCAATCTATAACACTGGATACAAACCCGGGTGGTCAGGTCAGTTGTCTGCAGACCTCGCTCTGATAAGTATCATGCTTTACTGTTTCCTGATGTTACAAAATTATACCACGCTGCAGCCTTTAGATAAGAACAAATGTCGAGACCTAGAGCGTGGTCTGTGACTTCCAAATCTCTTAGAGCTGCTGAACAGAAATCTGCTCTCTAGAAGTTCTTAAACTGGGAAAGTGCTCTGTGAAAATGTTTATCTAAGCGACTGGTTTCCAGCTTACTAGGCAATTTGGCATCGAGGACTTTTCTCATAAACATTTACAAATATTCTGCTCTGTAATGAAGTTAATCAGTAAACCACGTAACCTCTGGCCTCTTTCACTCCTCACCTAGTCTCATTTCCAGTTGCTGTGAATAAGCTGAGGATGGTAATGCAGTTTCAGGGGTTAGAAAATCCGATTGCAATTAGTCCTCAGCACAGCCGCACACCGACCGGATTTGTCACAGAAATGATGAGTGGGAAGCCTACTAAAGGTAGGACGCTGGTCACCGGTGCTCTTGGTTGAGCTTATTTACATCTGGACTGAGGAAATCTGGGGCAACTTCTGTTGGAGATCATAGAAGAGCTCTCTGTCAAAGGTGGCTCGGTCGGACCCAGTAGACTGGCGTGGGAGGCTAGGACGAGTGATTTTTATAGCATTCGAAGAAGGTGATAGCAGTGGGATTAAATCTGTTTTCCCTAAAATTTGTCATGAGACAGCGCGTTGATTTAGCACCATTCTTTCAAGGCAAACATTAGACAGTTTTAACATTGAACATCAATGAAAACTTGAAAGAAAACATTTTAATTTACATTATTGAACACTGTGTTTTTAATATGGCAAGTCTTGGATCACAGGGGATCAGGAGATCTGTTTAGTGGCACGTGACCTGTTTTAAAAACTGGAATAGAAAGGAAGTATCAGAAGTACCCCCCTCAAGAAGTAAGGATAAGTGTTATTTTATGTGAATTTTGTTTTAGTTACACATATGTATATAAGTAAGTACACAAGTCATGATGGAAAATGTATTTCAAACTATGGGTTGTGATTAAAAAAAATAGTAAAAGGAGATTGAGAGGCAGGGGGATCTTTTGAGCTCAAGAGTTTGAGATTGCTGTGAGCTGTGATGCCACAGCACTTTACTGAGGGCACAGAGTGAGACCTTTTTTCTTGAAAAAAGAAAGAAAAAAAAGACTGAAAAAAGAATAAATAAATAAAAGAGATTGAGAAACTGAAATTTGATGAAATAGTTTCACAGTAAGTCTCTCCCAATAGTTTCCGTGACCAATCAGATAAGTAAAGAGTTGAGCTTTAGGTTCAGGCTATTCGTTTTCTCTGAATTAAAGCAGGTTGTAACTAAAATACAGTATAATATAAATACTATTTTAATATTTTTCTCAAAACAGACACTCACCTTTCAAATTTTTAGCAAAAACATTCTAATCAGGTTTGCAATAATGATGACTGTGAACATATGTTTTGATCAAAGACTTGGCAAAATACCATTTTGTTTTAAAGGTGATATTTAAAGGTGACTGAAATGGGGGTGGTGCCTGTGGCTCAAAGGAGTAGGACGTCAGCCCCATATTTTAGAGGTGGTGGGTTCAAACCCACCCCCAGCCAAAAACTAAAAAAAAAAAAAAAAAGTGACCAAAATGGAAATCAATTGGAAGGAGGAGAAAATTTTCCATTCACTTTAACAAACATGTATTAAACACTTACGTATGTGTCAGGTTATTGTAGGTGCCAGGAAAGAAAAGAAAGAAAATATAATCTAATATTTTCCCTCGAAGAGGGCACAGATTAATTATAGCAATAACAAAAATGTATCAAATGGTTCAATTGTGTCAGGCATCATGCAGTTTACATTCTTTGCAATAGTTCATCTTTGTCAGAAACGTGTCACATAAATGTTACATTATTCCACTTTTGTAAAGACAGGAACAGAAGCTGAAAGAGAGTTCAAAGCCTTCCCCGAGTTCATATACCTAGCAAGTTATGGGTGAATTGGCTCCAGATTTGTCTACTCTGTGGGGCACACTCTGCTGAATCTCTGACTACCTCAACTTTAGTGTGGAAGATAAGCTCATAAACAAATAAAAATGATTGTATATGTTTCTGATAAGTGCTGTAATGGAGGGCATGGACAGGGTAGGAGAAATGAATTCCACCTGGGGAGCTGGGATGAGCCTCCGGGAGGAGGTGGGCGGCTGGTCAAGCAGGGAGAGGCACCGATGTCACCAAGGCCTGGTGCCAGGAATGGCAAATAACTTCACAAATGAATCTGGGTCACGTAGTCAAGGAACCATGGATTAGGAAATAAAAGAAGGCAGTGAAGGTCATTTTTTCATTCACTTTAATTCCACGAACAGTCCTTAAACATTTACTATGGTCAGCATTGTGCCAAGGACAAAACATTTGAGGTAACTGGGACGCTTTCTCAGAAGCATCAGATACTCTGTGTGAGATCTTGGGAAAGTACTGTGGCCATTGCAGGGATCTGATTCTCACATCTAGGGGCACAGTGGTTCTGGTCACAAACTCATTATGACTGCTGTGTCTAAAATGGCAGTCACTAGCCACATGTGGTTATTTACCATTGAATGTTATTTAGAATTAAATAAAATTAAACACTCTCTTCTTCAGGATCATTAGTCACCTTTCAAGGGTTCAATATCAACATGTGGTTACAGCTACTACTGTGTTGGTAGGTATAGGATCCTTCTGGTACCTCTAGAACCTTCTGTCCCTTCTAGAACCTTCTATCCCTTCTAGAATCTTCCCACGGATGGCACTCATGTAGAGAATCTACTGAAAGCTAGAGAACCTCAAGCTAAAAGAATTTTTCTTTCTTTTTAAGGGTTCTCAGACATCCTTGGAGTCTACCTATATGTTCCCATTTATGAACTTTCATAATTCTCTCATGGAGAATTTCTTGTCATAAAGGAATCTGTATTCTCCTTGACAGACTGATTCCAAAAAAGCATTGATAAAATACAAATTTTAATAGAGATATTTTCCTTTTAAACTGCATTAAAATAGAAATAAGTTTACCTTTTTAGAAAGCATACTTAATTAAAGTTGAACTACTCCCCCCTGCACACTTTATCTATCAGAGAATTTTGCATATGTATTTGTTTGTTTGTTTACTTGTTTTTGTCCTAGCCCTTGACACCCTCCTCCCCCCAAAAAAACTCATACAAACAAGAGAGTGTGTTTCTTTAGGACACACAATATGTCTCTTAATGATGCTCAACTTACCCAAACTTCTCTACAACTGTAGTTTATGCTCAGAACTATCTTAGGAAAAAGCAGGGCTGAATGTTAAGAGTCCCATTTTAGAGAAGAATTTGAAACATGAAACATTAGGCAGTTGTCTGCAATCTACTGGTCAGTTAATGGTGAAAGTTGTTCTAGCCTAACATTTTGGAATACGTCAGCCATGTGGATTATTTGGTCGTAAACTGCCTGATATTTACTACTTTGCAGAGATTTGGTGGGCATACCCAAAATACCAGAAACGGAAGTGCTTTGAGGATGGGAGCATCATTTAATATTATTGAGTGTTGTTCTCACATCATCACCCTATTTTATTGTTAGCATAATGTCTATCTGTGGAAGGTTTCCCTTTTGATCTAGATGATTCTAAGGATTGCTATGACATCAATATAACCAGACTCGGATTGAGACTCCATGGTGTTTTTTGATGTTGAAAATAATTACATTGTTTAAAAAATGCCCAGAGATGTTGAAATTATCATGGGAGGATGAAAAAACCTGAATCTCTGTATTGTCTCATTCTTGGATTCTATAGATCCTATTGTTTGTTTGACCTTGAAAAAGTTCTATAACTTTACTTGACCTGTGGCAGAAAGAAACCGGGCTGTTGGGGGAAGCTGAAATGTAGATGCAAGTGAAAAGAATGCTTTTAATACTTACTAGTTCTTTTCAATTCTGTTCACCCGATAAATAGCTTTTACTCATGTCTGGTGATAAAATAGATCAGGATCTTATATTTTACCATTTCTTTCCTTTTTCATGTAATAATTTCATGTGTTTATTCTTCCACTTTGTAGTCATAAGGCAAAGCACCATTTCCAAAATTTTGCATCTGTTAGATATACTGATTTAATGCTGGTTTCATATGAATAAGTCGGCATGAAAGAAAGGAAATTGGTTTTTGTACAGATACTGTATACTGTGTGCTTTGTCCATCATTTCCTGGGTCAAGCTGAAGGCATTCTTTTCAACAAACATTTAATATGTCTGTGACCCCTTTGCCATTGTAGAAGAGCCCCGAGTTCTAAAGTTCATTTGCCATTAGGTGTATACTTAGGGAGATTTAGATACAAAGAAGAACTAAGAACTAGAAGATGGTGTAGCAGGGAGTTTTCTCTTCACATCTGAGCAAAGGAAGGCCCAGGGAGGGTAGGTAAGTTATGTTGTTTTTTTTTTCTTTTTTTGAGACAGAGTCTGAAAAAATAGTAGAGTCCTGTGTCTGGAAGCTGTGACGCTATGTAGAGTACAGTAGCGTCACAGCTTACAGTAACCTCAAACTCTTGGGCTCATGCGATTCTCTTGCCTCCGTCTCCCAAGTAGCTGGGACTACAGGCACCCACCACAATGCCCAGCTATTTTTTGTTGCCGTTGTTATTGTTGTTTAGCTGGCCCGGGCTGGGCTGGAACCCGCCAGCCTTGGTGTATGTGGCAGGTGTTGTAACCACTGAGCCTACGGGTGCTGAGCCGTAAGTTGGTTTTAAATGCCAGGTGACTAGATTCAGAACCAGGCCTCGCAGGGACCTACAGCTCTCGCCTCTTGGGAAAACCTCCCAGGAGAAGCATTACTTCGAAGGAAATGTAGAGCTAGGCAGAGGCTGCTGAGATGAAGCTGTAGAAGGGAACAGCTGTGCTCTTCTCCAGGCTCAGCCCGTGGGGAAAGTCCTGTGTCTGGAAGCAGGAAGGCACCTTCAAGGAACAGGGAGGTTGGAATATGAAAAATGGCTGGAAAAGAAAACAAAGGTCGAGTTACTCAGAGCCTTGAGGCCTCGTTATAGAAGGCTGTGAACAGAGTGACAGACTCCAGTGCAGACTGAGGAGGAAGAGAAAGGCTTGGACCAGCATGCTTTTGAAGCATCACCCACGTAAGATTATCCCATAGGGTAGCGCTTTAGCACTTGGGGTTTGAGGTCAGACTCTCGAAGTTCAAGTCTCACCTAGATAGGTAGGTAGGACTAAAGTTGTTTAACTCCTCTGTGCTTGAGGATATGTTTGTAAGTGGGGGATAATGTTACCTACTTCATAGGATTTGGTGGGAAATAAATGAGAATGTGTCTGGCACCAGGAATTGCTCTATAAAGCAGGTGTTCTCAACCTGTGGGTCGTGACCCCTTTGTAGCAATGAAAAGATGGATATCTTGCAAGAAAAAGAAAAGAAAATATATCTTGCATATCAGATATTTACATTACGATTCTTTTTTTTTTTTTTTTTTTTTGA
>CAUYON010054698.1:0-12294 GCA_963573935.1 Arctocebus calabarensis
GCCTCCCTAGTACCTGGGACTACAGGCGCCCGCCACAGCGCCCGGCTATTTTTTTGTTTTTGCAGTTCAGCCGAGGCCGGGCTTGAACCCGCCACCTTCGGTATATGGGGCCGGCGCCCTGCTCGCTGAGCCACAGGAGCCGCCCTATAACTCCTCTTTTCTTCTGAATTCCACTTGCTTGAAAAATTGTCTTCCAACCCTTAACTCTGAGTTTTAATTTGTCTTTTGAGGCTAGGTGTGTTTCCTGCAGACCGTAAATGGATGGCTTGGGTTTTTAAATCCAATCCAAATCCAATACGACTCTTCAGTGGGGAATTCAAGCCATTAACATTTATTGAGATAATTGATAAGTGTGGTAGCATTCTATTCACCTTATTTTGTAAAAGTCCATTGCTTACTTTTATCTTTTGCATCATTGTGGAAGCTAGGTTCTGTCCTTTAGTTTCTGAGTTCTTACTTTGCTGTCAATCCATTGTGATGGTCAGTGTATAGACCAGGTTGAAGTATTTCCTGTGGATTTGGTCTTGTAGCAAATTTCCTCAATGTTTGTATATCAGTAAAAGATTTGATTTCTCTGTCAATTTTAAAGCTTAGCTTAGCAGGATATAAAATTCTGGACTGGAAATTGTTCTGTTTGAGTAGATTAAAGGTAGATGACTGTTGTCTTTGGCTTGAAAAGTTTCATTAAAAAGTCTATAGTTACCCTGATGGATTTGCCCCTGGTGTTTACTCCTGGCAGCTTGCA
This sequence comes from Arctocebus calabarensis, assembly GCA_963573935.1. Lineage (NCBI taxonomy): Eukaryota > Metazoa > Chordata > Mammalia > Primates > Lorisidae > Arctocebus > Arctocebus calabarensis. Next base: position 746 of record CAUYON010054698.1, read on the forward strand.
GAATTTTTTCTTTGTCTTGACTTTGAACAGGTTCATCACAATGTGTCTTAGAGAAGCTTGGTTAGAGTTAAGGTGACCTGAGGTCCGATATCCCTCTGAAAGGAATGTGTCAGAATCTTTGGTCAAATTTCTTTGGAAATTTTCATTTATAATATTCTTTAGTATGGCTTCTTTTCCTCTGGTGCATTCTTCTTCCCTTTCTGGGATACCTATAACTCATGTGTTTGAATGTTTCATAAAGTCCCATGACTCTGTCAGTGAACGTTCTGCTTTCTCTATCTTCTTTTCTGCATCTTTAACTACCTGAGTTATCTCAAGAGCTTTGTCCTCTACCTCTGAGATTCTTTCTTCTGGTCTAATGGTCTAATCTATTATTGATACTTTCTATTGCATCTTAAGTTCCCTAAGTGACTGCTTCAATTCCTTCAGCTCTGCTATATCTGTTCTATATTCTTCATATCATTCATCTCTTATTTGATTCTGTTTTTGGATTTCCTTTTGATTATTTTCCACTTTCTCAGAAATTTCCTTCATTGTTTTCATCATCTGTATTTTAAATCCCCTTCTGTCATTTCTAACATTTCTTTATAGGTAGAATTCTCTGCAGTAGCTACTTCATGGTCCCTTGAGGGCGTTGCTCTATACTGGTTTTTCATGTTGCCAGGATTTTTCTGCTGATTCTTCCTCATTCTTTTATTTTTATCTGTTTCCTTGCCCTAATTTTCTTTTCCTTTCACTTTCTCTTGCTCTTTAAGTTACCATGCCTCTGGCCTAAGATATCAATGAGTCCTTTTGGTACATGACCAAAAGACATTGAAGAGCAAGAAGGGAAAAAATATACATATATATTTTTTAGAGACAGAGTCTCACTTTATCACCTTTGGTAGAGTGCCATGGCATCACACAGCTCACAGCAACCTCCAGCTCCTGGGCTTAGACGATTCTCTTGCCTCAGCCTCCCGAGAAACTGGGACTACAGGCATCCGCCACAACGCTCGGCTAGGGAAAAAATATTTTAAAAAAAGAAAAAAGAGGCTTCATGCCTGCAGCACAGTGGTTACAGCACCAGCCATGTGCATCAAGCTAGCAGTTTCAAACCCAGCCTGGGCCAGCTAAAATTCAATAACAACTGCAATAAAAAATAGCCAGGTATTGTGGTGGGTGCCTGTAGTCCCAGCTACTTGGGAGGCTGAGACAAGAGAATCGCTTAAGCCCAAGAGTTTGAGGTTGCTGTGAGTTGTAACACCATGGCACTCTACCCAGGGCCACATAGTAAGAGTCTGTCTAAAAAAAAGAGAAAGGAGAGGGAGTGAGTAAAAGGGAATATTGACAAAAAGAAGAGAGGCACAGAAAGAGGGAAACAGGAGTAATAAATGCATATAGTAGGGTACTTTGACCCAACCTTAAAAACCTCTCACCTCTGTGGGTGTGAGGTTGGGTGGTTCCCTTGAGGTCAGCAGCTTTTTGTCAGCCTGAGGAGACACGGTACCCGACCTCCACCAACTAGAGAGGAAAGACAAAAATACTATAAATCAAACCAAAACAAACCAACAGAAAACCTTACAGGATAAAATTGGGGGGAAAACCAAATACTATGGCAGAAACACTAGCAAAAATGAAGTTCTTGAGGGCAACAATGAAAAATTATATTTAAACCAGAAAAATAAAGAAAGAAAAGGAAAAAAAAAGAGAAAGAAAATCTAGAGGGAAAATGTGGAATATTAAAAAAAAAACTAAATCAAAGCAGTATAAATATCTTGCTGAATATTGTCTGGGCAACAGGTGATCTTCTGGGGTATGAGCTGTTAATCACAATGCTGATACAGCTGTATGAGATGGAGACTGGAGGCCTCTGCTGATTTCTCAACCCCCACAGGTTGAGAGTCTACATCTCTCCTCAGCCCACTTAAAAGACACTTTAAACCGTTAACCTTGGCTAAGCAGAAGCTTTCCCAAGAAAGCACTTATTACTGAGATCTGTCCTGAAGTGGTTGCCCACTTATCCAGTGCACCAAAACCGGTCTCACTCTACGTCCCTGAGGGCCAAGATTGCAAGGCAGCCCTTCTACCGCCAAGTACCAAACGCTCTGCTCATTCCCGGCCTTTGACGCTGCTCAGTCACTAGATCACTTGCTCAAAGTCTCCCAGCCCAAGCCTTGCTCTAAGACCCTGAGGGCGGAGCCTGCAGGGGCAGTTCTCGCACAATGGCTGCTCTCGGACCACAGTTGAACAATATTAGTTCTATTCTGATTCAGTGTCTCAGTCCAGGGCCCTAGACAACACTTAAATTCATCTGCACTCTCACCCAAGTTCTCCCAAGGTAGTTAAACCAAGTGCCCAAGTCCAAAAAACAAAACAACCTACAGGAAAGGCCTTCCCTGTTTGCAATTTTGCTGCTGTTTTAGTTATAGCTCTGGCAGCCACAGCCTCAGACCAAATGAATGCAACCATTTGCCAGTTCTCCACTGCTTTTGCCCTCCTCCTGGGCCCCTCCTGGGCCCTCTTCCTGCCCTTACCCTCCTGGGAAGTCTCTTGCTGTCTCCCTGCATCACCAAAGGGATGTTTCTGGGCAGAGCAACAAGCTAGAGATGCCTGGAGTCTTCTCTCCCCAATCTCACCATGCCCAGTTGCAAAGAAGCGATTACTCGGCCACCATCTTACTCCTTCCAGCAACCTCAAACTCTTGGGCTTAAGTGATCCTCTTGCCTCAGCCTCACAAGTAGCTGGGACTACAGGCGCCTGCCACAATGCCTGGCTATTCTTTGTTTGTTTTAGTTGTCATTGTTGGTTAGCAGGCCAGGCTGGGTTCAAACCTGTCAGCCTCAGTGTATGTGGCTGGTGCTCTAACTACTGAGCAACAGGCACTAAGTCATCCCAGATACTACTTTGAGATGGGTGCCAGTTGCCTCATCACCCCCATAAGATGGATGCTGCAGCCACACAATGGCCTCACTCCACCCCCTGTATAGGAGGAAGGGGGGAAAGAGGTAAATGAAATGATGCTAAGTACCATTACTCTTAGATTGGGCCGGATTGGGCCAGAACAGAACAAGATAAGAACTAATGAGCCAAGTTCTGTCACCATGAGAGTTAACAAGCTAAGTGCTGTGACAAATTGTTTTACTTATTTGCTAATTGCCAGATCTGTTTGATGTGTTGCCAGATCTGCTTCACGTGACCTTTATGTTACCTATCTGCTAATCACTAAAATTGCAAGTTTCGCTTCTATAAAAGGGTTCATCATGACCCCATGACCCCACACTTGCTTTTTGCTTTTTTTGTGTGTGGGTGGGTTTTGGCTGGGGCTGGGTTTGAACCTGCCACCTCTGGCATTTGGGGCTGGTGCCCTATTCCTTTGAGCCACAGGCACTGCCCTGCTTTTTGCTTCTTTTGCCAACTTTCAGCCCACCTGTTTGTCCCTTTGCCAACTTTCTCTTACTTAGTATGCTTTAGACTTTGCTGAGACAGCCCCGCAGTTAATAAGACTCCTTTTTGAAATTCTAATTTGAGTCAGTAGTCCTTATCTCGCCCCATAACAATTTATTTGAGACAGAGTCTCACTATGTCGCCCTCAGTCGCACACAGCTTGCAGCAACCTCAAACTCTTGGGCTCCAGCGATTCTCTTGCTTCAGCCTCTGGAGTAGATGGGACTACAGGTGCCATCTACCCACCACAACGCCCTGCTATTTTTTTTGTTGCAGTTGTCATTGTTTAGCAGGCCCAGGCCCTGGTGTATGTGGCCAGCACCCTAACCATTGAGCTTTGGGTGCCAAACCCACATATTTTTTATTTTTATTTTATTTTATTTTATTTTTTGCAGTTTTGGCTGGGGCAGGGCTTGAACCCAGCACCCTCAGCATATGGGGCCAGCACCTTACTCCTTGAGCCACAAGTGCCACCCAAGCCCACATATTTTTTTAGAGAAGGGGTATCACTTGAACTCCTGAGCCTTGGACTCCCAGAGTACTGGGATTATAGGCATGAGCCACCTTGCCAGGCTTCTGTACTTCCTTGATGATCAATGAAATTAAACATTTTTTCGTATCCTTGTCCATTTGTATGTCTTATTTTGAGAAGTGTCTATTTAGGTCCTTTGCCTATTTTTATTATTTATTTATTTTATTTGTTTATTGTTGGGGATTCATTGAGGGTACAACTAGGTTACCCTGATTGCATTTGTTAGGTAAAGTCCCTCTTACAATTGTGTCTTGCCCCCAAAAGGTAGGGCACACACCGAGACCCCCCCTCCTTCCCTGTCTGTTTTTCCTTTCCCCCATCCCTCCCTCCTTCTGTCTCTCCTTTGCCTAGTTTGCAAATATTTTCTCCCACTCAGTAGGTTGTCTTTTATTTCTGCAGATTGTTTGCTGTGTACAAACTTTTTACCCTGATGCAATCCCATTTGTCTATTTTTGCTTTTTTTGCCTGTGCTTTTGGGGTCATATCCAAGAAAATCATTGCCCTGACCAATGTCATAAATCTTTATTCCTATTTTCTCCTAGTAATTCCACAGCTTCAGGTTTTACATTTAAGTCTTTGATCCATTTTGAGTCAATGTTTATATACAGTATAAGATAAAGGTCTAATTTCATTTCTTTTACACTCATAAGGATATGAAGCAAGTAGCTGGGACTACAGGCACTGTCCACAACCCCAGACTATATTTAGAGGCGGGGCCTCTCTTTTGCTCAGGCTGGTCTTGAACCTGTGAGCTCAGGTAATCCACCCTCCTGGGCCTCCCAAAGTGCTAGGATTGCAGGTGTGAGCCACCGTGCCCAGCCCAGGCAGATGTATTGATGGGTGTGATCATATCATAACCTCAAACTCCTGGGCTCAAGTGATCCTCCCACCTTATCTTCCCAAGTAGCTGGGACTATAAGCACATATCACCACACCTAACTGTATGATAATATTTAATTGAATGTTAGACATCGAAATTTTACTTTGTTCAGTGCTAGATTTTTTTTGCAGTTTTTGGCCAGGGCTGGGTTTGAACCTGCCACCTCCAGCATATGGGGCTGGTGCCCTACTCCTTTGAGCCATAGTCGGTGCTAGATTTTGTTGTATTTCTCTAATGAGTATTGGGCTTGGTTCTGGCACCGTTGTTTTCAAATTGATCCTTTCAAGTCTTGCTTTCAAGCTTTCTATGGCAGGTCCAGAGTTGCCTTTATTTGAGTGTTCATTACTGAGTCTTTCTGAAGTCTCTGTCTGATGCCTCATGCATTACAAGATCTATTCATACAGTCAGGAACACAAATGAAATATTCCCAGTCTTATGTGAGCTCTGGGAGTTGTTTTGCCACTTTCTAGTTTTTTGTTTTTTTTTAACTCCCAGCCTTGTGAAATTTCACCTTACACACATACACATTCCAAATGCAGATCTCCAAAGCTATGCTATTCCCTCATCTCCAGTGTTCTGCTTCTGAATTTCTAGCCAACTCATCCTCTACCAATTCTAACCTCCTTTCTAATCGCTGATACTGCTCCCGCACTCAGGGAGACTGCTGGCTCCTTTGGCCTCCTCTCCTCAGTGCTGACCACACTGCAGTGCCGGAGGCTCCTTTACGCTGGGTGCTGAACCAGACCACTGCTCACCCCATCTGTTTCCCTTCTTCCAGTAAAGTTGTGCACTACCTGCCTTTTGGTGCCAATAAACATTGGTTTTATACTTGTTGATTGTGAGGGCAATTTTTATAGCTGTAATTCCTTCATGGGTAGAAGTGGAAGTCTTCTTGAGCCAGTTTTTTTCAGCTGGGATCAAGTATTAAAGAGGCTACATCCCTAGGAGAAAGGATCCTGAAACAGCACGACAAACATAAAGGTAATAATTCCCCTGAGTCCTAACCCAAAGGGGCTTGTGACCTTTTGTTTTCATAACAGATGTTAAAGAAAGAAGAAAATCCAAATATTTCAAGCATTGCTAGCCCAGGATCTAAAGCTCCATCACCAGCCTCTGTTGGAATGGCAGTGTGTGGGGGCCAGGTGACCGAGGAGTCCAGGCCCACATCTGGCTCATAGTGAGTCTGCTGGTTTACAGATCCATCTGGAGGTTACTTCACCAGTTCTTAATGGACAGTTGGGATGGATATATTTCATAGTGGGCACTGGATTTTTGATCTGTGAGGTAGGAGATATCAGTAAGCAAAGCTATCTTGAAGCCCCTGAAAGCTCCACCATACTAGACCAACATAATAAATTAAAAATGCCACATTAGTGCCCTTCATGAAGACCTCAATGCATGGATGGTAGTCCCCATCACATTGCCATTTAATTCACCAGTCTGGCCCTGTTAAAACCAGACAGATCCTGGAGAATGACAGTGGATTACTTCAGGCTCAGTCAGTAGATTAACATTAACTCTATGTACTGTCCCAAATGTGGTATCTTTGCTGGGGAAGATTAAAACAGCCTCGGGTACAGGGTATGGATTGATCTAAACGATGCATCCCCCCAACTCTATAAAAAAGGAAGATGATATTTGCTTTCGCGATTGAGATGTGCAGTAATGTACATTTACAGTTTTGCCCCGGACCATGTAAATGCTTCTCCCATCCATAACAATATAGTCTGGATAAGTACACTGGAGGCTTTGGTAGGACAGATGTTCAAGTGGCAGTGTACAGACCCCACAAATATCCGAGATCTTGCCGTAACAGATTTTAGAAGCCCAGGGTTGTGGAGCATCTCACATGTCTCACAAAGGGAGCACAATGCCCAGTAAACCTCTCTGGGGTCTACAGACAGCATATTCACACCAGGGAATATCGCTCTGACCCATTATCAGGTGACACAAAAGGCCAGCAACCCTGAGTGGGGACCAAGCTGTAGGAAAAGGCTGTAGCAGGTCAAGGCTGTGGCTCAGCATCCCTGCTGCTTTGTCCACGAGACACCGTATTCTACCGATAGAAGAGCACACTGTTTGCAGCAAGTTCCAACAGAAGTCACACATAGACCCCCTTGAGCACTGGCGTGCTGAGCCCTAGTGGAGAGGATACGTGACGATGTATTACAACCGGGACTCCCTCATACCGTAAGTCGTAAGGCTGGCTGGGTCCACCAGAGATCCTGCATATGATGACATGGCATGTGCATGTCATCACATGAATCGGCACAAGCAGGGCTGCACAGGCAGGTGACCACTCTTGTCATGCACCACTGGTGTTTCTTCCTTACTTTTTTATCTACAGTGCCACATGGATTGGGGGAATCCAAGACCAGGTGACAGAAGAGGGAAGAGGATGAACCTGGTTAAGGTATGTGTTGTCTCAGTAGGTGGAAGTGAGCTGAAGGCTATGGGGCGGTGCCCGTGGCTCAGTGGGTAGGGTACTGGCCCCGTATACTGAGGGTGGCGGGTTTGAACTCAGCTCCAGCCAAATTGCAACAACAACAAAAAATAGCTGGGGGTGGCACCTGTGGTTCAGTGGGGAGGGCGCCAGCCCCATATGCTTGAAGGTGATGGGTTCAAACCCACCCTGGCCAAAAACAACTGCAAAAAAAAAAATTAGCCGGGCATCTCTAGTTCCAGCTCCTCAGGAGGCTGAGGCAAGAGAATCACCTAAGCCCAGGAGTTGGAGGTTGCAATGAGCTGTGACGTCACAGCACTCTATAGAGGGCGACAAAGTGAGACTGTCCCTAAAAAAAAAAAAAAAAGAGATGGGCTATTCACCTGCCAGGTGCAGTGGCTCACACCTGTAATCCCAGAACTCTGGGAGGCTGAAGGGGAGGACTACTCGAGGTAGGAATTTGAGACCAGGGTAAGCAAGAGCAAGACCCCCATCTCTACTAAAAAATAGAAAAAATTAGCTACATGTGTGCAGGTGTCTCTAGTCCCAGCTCCTCAGGAGGTTGAGGCAAGAAGATCCCCAGGAGTTTGTTTTTGACAGAGTCTTGCTATGTCGCCCTTGGTAAAGTGCTGTGGAGTCATAGCGCATGGCAACCTCCAACTCTTGGGCTTACGCAATTCTCTTGCCTCAGGGGTACATGAGTGACCCTGGCACAATCCACCTGAAAATGTTTTGGAGTTCTGAACATTTACCTTCCTTTGTCTCCCATCAAGACATCTATTCCGAGATTACCTCATGACTTTCTCCACATCTTAACCTTGGTCTGGAAGTCAGGGTATCTATCTTCTTGTTCAGAATTTTAGGAGCCGTTTCAGGAAACAATACAGAAGTTTCCTTTTTAAGCTTCTTTCATCCCAGCTCCGTTTTCTCCAACAGTAAGATTTCCCTTAGAGGGGCGGCACCTGTGGCTCATCCAGTAGGGCACCAGCCCCATATACCAAAGGTGGCGGGTTCAAACCTGGCCTCGGCCGAACTGCAAAAACAGAAAAATAGCCGGGCGTTGTGATGGGGGCCTGTAGTCCCAACTACTCGGGAGGCTGAGGCAAGAGAATTGCCTAAGCCCAGGAGTTGGAGGTTGTTGTGAGCTGTGACAACACAGCACTCTACTGAGGGCGATAAAGTAAGACTCTATCTCTACAAAAAAAAAAAAGAAAAAAAGAAAGAAAAAGATCTCCCTTAGAGAAATAGAATCCATTGTGCTTATTCACATTGACAACTTTATCAATGTATCTAGTGAGAATAAGTTTTTTTGTTTGTTTGTTTGTTTGTTTTTGAGAATAAGTTTTAAGACCACAGACACATGCAGCTTGTTCAGAGCAGTCTCACAGAAACAGTGGGATGTAGCCTGCTAATGTTTTCTCCTCTTCGCTCCTTTTAAGCAACAGACTTCAGCTGCTCAAGGGGGCTTCCCACTTGGATGTCTTGTCCCTAGTCTACTTAGGCCCAGTAAACATCACCTAAAAAGAACGCAACGTTTTTATTTCTGCTTGAGATACAACTGCTGAGTTTGGATGGCTGAGAGTAAATCAAGTACTAAAGACAATGGGCATCTCTTCTGTTTGTTCCAGCGACCTCCCATGGAGGAAGAGGCCAAACGGGACCTGGGCTGTGACAGTTCACTGACATCAGCTTATCCCATCTACAGCCTGGCACCTCTTAAGCAGGACCGCCCCAATGAGGCTGGATGTGGTGAAAGTTAAAGATAAAGAAGACAAATAGAGAGAATTCAATATGTTCATGCAGTTCAGTCTGATGTCTTTACACATTCTCTAAAATTCCATGTTGGATGAGAGCTAGGAGTAAGACCAGGGCCCGTTTTTTGTTCCACTGCTTCTCTTATTCTGCTTTGATGCCTTGGAGGGACAGTAGGATCAGCTTGCCTAGGAGCTGGTGGGGCACATGCCCTCGGCAGCTTGCTGGGATATTTATATCTTTTGGTCTTGGGCTTCTCAAAGTTCACCACAGACATAGGTACTCTCACAGTGTCAAGCCCATTTACCTGTACACAAAACAACAGGAGTCTTCAGAGATCAATCAGGCAGAAAAGAGCTAACACTACCCAATTCCAGCTTTTCACCCAATCAGAGAAAGAAGTATGTGAAATACTCACAGTCACCTCACACTAGTGCTCGCCCCGCCGTGTGATAGGCTCTTCTGGTAACTTTAATGTATGTGGGGCAACCACCACACCAAGCTGCAAAAAAATCATGGCCAAAATGAACTCTGTTTCCATGAGTACCATTCTAAATAACTTCATAAAGTGGGTTCTATAATTTCCTGTATAGGGATGAGTCAGACTGAAGAGTCTGCTCTGGCTGATCCCATGAGAGGGCCCAGATACACACAGGTAGTGGGGAACTCAGTCCTCCTTCCTCAGAAAAGGAGCTAGACTCACAAAGAGAAGCAGTGCTTGAGAATCACTTCAGCTACAAAAGTAGCAATTCTCCAGCAAGTCACAAATCCCTAAGCTCTCCCTAGGTAGGCAGTAAGTGGAGACCATCACCTTTTCCTGGCAGTCTTTAAATTCTGTGTGACCATTTTTAGTCCTTAGCCATTTCCCTTCCATACCCCTAAAAACCAATCAAGAATACTTTCCTTAACTTCAGCTGGATGATTACTTCCTTTGCTAAGAAAGGGATCAATCTTGGGTCTACTTTCCAGAGGTAGCTTCCAATCTCAGGGGTATACTGGTTTTGAAGAACACTCACATTCTTGAAAAAGTGGTGGGCAACTATTTCAGGGTTCAGCTCCCATTTGACATTGTTCTTCATTCCCACCTCGAGGTGACAGCTTCTTAGAAATTTCACCATCTGAAATTTTAAGTAGGGACTAAGCTTAAATTGGAATTGGGAATCAAGAGAGAGAACACATGTTAGCAAGAGTCATAAGGTCTGAGAGTTCAGGAGGAAAGAGGCATAATTTCTGCTTTACAGACAAGACAGATGAGTAGATCAGTGGGGAAGACAGAACATTCTTATTGTCAAGCAAAGAGAAATGAATCTTACACTTTTCAGTGGTCCTGAGAATGCAGCAGACAGCTGCAGAAAAGCTCTGTTTCCAAAGATAAGAAAGAACTAAGCAGATATAACCTTGAAAGAAACTGTTGTCAGAGCCAGGATGCCAGGCCACTGGCCCTGGCCCTGTAGACCACCAGGACACGGACCAAGCTACAAGCTACCTGCTCGTTTGTGGAAAGGCTTCCCATCAGGTGGAGCCTGTTGTCTCAGTCCAGTTCAGGTTAGAGGCACCAGAGCACCTCAAAGGTGCAGCAGTCTGTCTTAATAGGAGCAGCCTCGACTAACTTCTCCCCAGGCTATTTATAGAAGTGATACACCACGGGGGTGGGGCCAAGCAATGATGTCTGTGTTCTCATCTCGGGCTCTTGTGCTTTTTAGTGAGAGACCAATCCCTTCCCCATTCCCTTATTACCAAGGTATTTCTTTTCAGGTGTTTCCTACAGACTGTGTGGCAAATAATAGCACCCTGGTTTCTTGAGAAATATAATCATTAAACTCCTTGTGATTTTTTTGCCTGCTAGCTAAAAACATTTCCCATGACCTAAACATCTGAAACAAACTCTGTAACTGTAAATGAGCTAAGAATTGTACAAAAGAGCTTTGTGAGAATAGAAGTCAGTATTTTACACCTTTAGGCACCTAAGTTCTGGCCGGCAATAAAATTCCTTCCCCTATAATCTTTTTTTTTTTTAGCCAGGACCAGGTTTGAACCCACCACCTTTAGTATATGGGGCCAGCGCACTACTCCTTTGAGCCACAGGCACTACCCTGCTCTTCTTATTTTTTTTGAGACAGAGCCTCAAGCTGTCACCCTGGATAGAGTGCTGTGGCATCACAGCTCACAGCAACCTCCAATTCCTGGGCTCAAGCAAGTCCCTTGCCTCCGCCTCCCAAGTAGCTGGGACTACAGGTGCCCGCCACAATGCCCGGCCATTTTTTGGTTGCAGCTGTCATTGTCGTTTGGTGAACCCCCGGGCTGGATTCGAACCTACCAGCTCAGGTGTACGTGGCTGGCGCCTTAGCAGCTTGAGCCACAGGCGCAGAGCCATAACTTTTTTTTTTTTTTGTAGAGACAGAGTCTCACTTTATCACCCTTGGTAGAGTGCCGTGGCGTCACACTGCTCACAGCAACCTCCAGCTCTTGGGCTTAAGCGATTCTCTTGCCTCAGCCTCCCGAGTAGCTGGGACTAC